>JAEMON010000012.1:12672662-12694719 GCA_030264115.1 Lygus lineolaris
ACTAGACCCCGAATGGGGCCGATATCCCAAATTTCATTAATTCTGGTCCAAGGTAACTAAGGAAAGTGCCGCGTACGGCGTACGGCGTACGGCGGACGGATGGATTTTCTTAATTTCGATTTTTGGATTCTACGTATCTTGAAACGTAAAACCTCAAATTTTGAGGGGGGGTTGAAAAATTTTTTTTCGTGCTAGATTCCAAAGGTTCATTATTGAAAATAATAAACCAAAATGGAGTTTTCTCCTACATTAATTGTGGCATGGCTTTCAACTGTGTTTTCACGCTGGATTCAATGATGACATTTATTTTGCATTTCGAGCGCTTTTTCGAATTTTAAATTCCATAATTTGGGTCAAGTTCTGCTTAAAGAGTGAATGTGGCACAGATATTTGGATTTAAAATCCGAAAAACCGCTCGAAATTCAAAATGTATGCCATCATTGAATTTAGCGTGGAAAAACTGTGGAAAACCTGTGTCAAAATTAATTGAGGAAAAAAGTCTATTTCTTTGTTGTTTTCGGCCAAATTGTTGGTTACGGTGTGCGGTGAATGTCGATGATAAACATTTATTTTAGGAAATTTGGCGCCATTCCAAATTATCGTATCCCATTTTCCTTTACCTACAATAACTATTTAGTCTAAATAATGAACGTTTTTGATCATTGGAACAGCCCAAATTTGTATTTGTAGATTAGGAAAGCTGAAGACCTAAGAATTCTGCGTCGAATGATACCAACGATAGTCACTATTGCTGTAGCCATGATCTTAGGTGATTTTTCAAAGTATTCTGTTTTCTCAACTTTTTGTCGTAAGTTCACGACTGAAAACGGAAAACATTGGGGAATCTCGAAAAATCAAGGCTACTGTGCTGATGAGCTGGCGTTGGTCCTCATTCGACGCAAAATTCTCAATTCTTTGATTTTTCAGCTTTGATTTTTATTTAAAAAAAAAAAAAATTTTGGACGGTTCTAATGGTCAAAATCTTGCATTTTCTTGATTTTACGATGTTTTGAGAGCTAAATACCTATTTTGGGTATATAAGAACAATGAGTATATTCGGAATCAGCGAGCTCAAAATTCCCTATAATAATCGTCCATAACATCTTCATATTCCCTTCAGAGGCGTTACTCCCCATAACTCCAACCCTTCTACCTTCATGTAGCACAAGAAATCCCTCATATTTCACCACAGCTACGATAAAAATTTGAAAGGTGTTTTCGTAAAACCGGTAATAACCTCATAAATGGAACATTTTCCATTAAATCGTTCACGAGCCCCATTGAATGGTTCAGTGCCTACTTTTTGCGTGGGGACGTGTTGGGCGTATTTTATCGGAAAATTCGACGAAAGAAACACTGATTACTGGCAGTAAAACGAGGAGAAAAAGATATTGCAGCTGACATAAACAACAGGATTTCTGCGTTACAGTTAAGGTACACGTTAAATTGGTCATTTTTACTGCCTCGGAATCTAACTTATAAAGAGGAAATTACCTCATGGATACCGTAAATAGGAACATTGAAAAAGATATTTTTATAAAAAGGAACTAACATAAAACGTGAAATAGGGACGAACAGTTTTATAAAAAGGGGGGAGTTATCATAAAGTTTGAGTTTCCATTTGGTTTATTGTTTTTAATATTGTGAGCTTTCGTAAAGGAGAACATAACCAACAAAATACGGCGTTTTTGGGGATGAGCACCGAACTTCTTAGTTCAAAAATGACCAGTAGAATGATAAAATTATAAATACTTACCTAATATGGTTTTTGCTTCTGAGTCAATAATATTATAGCAAAACAGTGGAAGCTTTGATACCCCCACTTTTGAGTCTCCAAAATAAATTCTTTTCAAACGTTTAGGACCTTTCTGAACTAAAAAGTAAGGTTTTGTGTCTGTCTGTTTGTTTATATATGAGGCGTTTAGTACCAAACCCGGGTAACTCCACAAAACCAAATTTTACAGGAGAGGCAAAAGTTCTTTTAGGGCCACGTTAAATTCATTAACCAACACAACTGTTTGCCCCACTGTTTCTTATGGTTTTATTTCAGTTTTGAACCCAATATTTTGGGAGAATGAAGTTCTTTGGCCAAACTTGTGAAAAATGTGAAAAAACGAATTTTCGAAATTTTGGAGTTATCCGGTTTTGATACCAAACGCCTCATATACGCGTCCACGAAACCTTCGAACACGACTTCCACAATTTACCTCTACACTTCCACAATTACTTTGTCTTTATACCCCAATAACAAAGAAACACATTGTGGAACAAGGATACAATTCAATAACCGTGATTTTTGAGTTATGACCGGCTTCGGACTGTGAAGGGGGTCTATTTTGACTGGGAAAGGCGGGCCTAAGCTGCGCTATCTAACGTTGCTCACGTGAGCTCCAGCCGAAGCCTAGTTCACTATCTGATATGGGTAGTATGGTCGGCCGTGTGATGTTTGTTCATCGTGGTTAGTCGGGATGCGGCCCAGGAGATAGGAATACGAGAACTACTCCATCATACTAAGTGTTGTATTTACGTACGTCGACTGCGCATATTATCAAAAAAACTATCCAACTATCCAAGTTTTTTTGATAATGTGCGCAGTCGACGTACGAAACGTAAATACAACACTTAGCATGATGGAGTGGTTCTCGTATTCCTATCTCCTAGGCTGGGCCGCATCCCGACTAACCACGATGAACAATAGTTCACTATCTGTTTACTAGAAACGCCCTGTTTCTTCTAGAAAATGGACTTGGGAGCCAGGCGGTGAAGGCAAATCATTGACGAATTTTGTCTTGTTCCGGTTTAATACGGATGTTTCCACATAGATTTTGGCCTTGCCTCTTCCCTTTTCCAGACGAAATACCTAGCTACCATGATTTTTCAACAAGTTAGAAGCATTTTCGCAATTGATATATACAAAGTGAACCGAATTCTTTCTCCACCATCTTCTCCATGGCCAAAATCCGAATATATTGACCATAGTCTGTTAGACAAGCAATGTGGGAATCTATTCATGAAGAGGTTACTGATATTCATTGTGTACCAGAGAAGAGGTAAGCCCCATGTGTGGAAAAGGAATTTCAAAAATGCTATTTGTCAGAAATCGCTTTTTTTGAGTCGTAGCCTCGTTAATCGACGGATGATGCTCATAGTTAGGCACTGAATTTTGCTCTATAAATTTCATATCTGACAAATCAATGGCAGCGTCTGCGCATGTACAAATAGTGAAAACCTCGAAATATTGTAGAGCATTATGAGGCTGACCACCTGAACAGTCATATACATACCTGGATGAGAAGAAACTGATTATCATGGGTGCCTCTGATTTCAAAGGCTTCATATTCGAAATCTTCATTACTCGAAATTACTCACTAGGTTCTTTCCGATAAAATGTGAAATTACCAGCAGTCCTCCATTGTTTGAGTCAACGTGTAATCGCTTGTTTTGATTAGGGTGATCCGTGGAGGGACTCGAATAACGTATTCAAGAGGCGTTGGGGGGAGCCGCCGCGGTGGGTGGGAGCCGGGGCCGCAACTGGAGGGAGTTTAACAGGGTGTTGTACTAATGATAACGTCTCCCCTCCCCGAAACCACCACAGCAGCGCAGCCCCTTACGAGCCAGTTACGGCCTCGAGGGGGCTGAGAGGGTTAAAAGACGAGTTTATGAATTTAATTAAAACGTTACTCCTCACCCGCTCCTCAATCCCAACTGCCTCCCTGGATATTGTCTGAAGGAAGTTTTTCTGCCCTTCAGTCAAAGTGAAGATGAATCCTGACGTTTCAAAGCTTCTCCACAGAAAATTTACCTTTCTTGTCATATTGTTCACATTTTCCAATTTTATATGTATTATTAGGTTTGTTCGCAGTGACCAACTTATACCGGTAAGAAAACAGCAACGACGTTCGAGCGTTCGCGCCGTTCTCAGTGACTTCTGAAAATGATCATTTCTGCTGTTTATAGTATCCACGCTAGTCTTTCAGTACGTAAACCACTTCCAACCACTTTTAAATAACACTGAGAACAAACCTAATAAGTAATACTTTGTTGGTAATAATACTTACTACTGGTAGTCTTAGTTACCTACGAAGGCAATATTCTAATACGTGTGGACAGACCTACTTATCAAATCACCTTACAAATGCTTATCAAATTACCCTACAAAAAAATCGGTTCGAGAATATGATAGGAAAATATTGGATATGTGATGATATAGTGTTCGTTGGAGATTCGGCCTCCACTCCCGTCAGTACAAATTATCCAGTAATTTTGTCAAAGTTCACATAGGCGATGCTTAATGGTTTTTTTTCTTTGATAAAATACGAGTATTATTGAAATTTGGGCATAATTTGGATTCTTCCAAATCAAGTGTTTAATTTTGGCGTACCTGCTTAAGATAGGATAGAAAACTATCCTGGATTATAGGCCCTAGGCAGTGCATACCTTGCCCCTCCCCCCCCCCCACCCCCTCCGTCCTACTCAAAGGTACACTGAATATTGAACATGAATGGTAAATAACAATGAAAATTCAGAAAAAAATGAACTTTTTTATTCCTGCTCTCCTCAAATATGTGTGAAATATTATCAACAGTGCCGAAATTTGTTCTTGAAAATTAAAATATGCGTTATTTTTCAGTGAGCGCATCGACAGACAAGGAAGGCAAGAAGAAGCACACGAGGCCTACGTTCAGCGGGCAACAAATTTTCGCTTTGGAGAAAACCTTCGAACAAACCAAATACCTGGCCGGCCCTGAAAGGGCTAAACTGGCCTATGCCCTAGGCATGACTGAATCTCAAGTTAAGGTGAGAACATAATCTTCTAAAATCAAAATTGGTCTTTTCGCAAAAAAAAAAAACAAAAAAAAAAAAACATGCAAGTGTAGTTGGTTGTTGCCATCGTGTTATATATTAGGTGGGGTTGGGAACCAGAATCATCCACCACAAAATCTCCGTTCCCTTATGTTCTTTCTACCTATCGTACTGGCCCAGCTAAGTGAATCAGCCACTCAACCTAATGTGTCCCTAATGATGCCAATATACGCGAAACTACTCAGACCATTAACCATATGAAAAATCGTGATAAACTATGCGTGATCATGTTTATTTGCAATATATTCTTGAAAGATGAAAAGATTTGAAGTGTTGAAGATACCTAACATTAAATGGGGAATTATCATCAATATTTTTTATTTTATTTTCTGAGTGGTAATGGCTTAAAAGAAACAATATTGTAGTCGTAGGGCTAAAAAAAGGTAACCGTAATTTTACAGAAAATTTTTTCAGAAAATTTATTGAAATTTTCATTATTGTCCTATGGTGGGGAAGTGACGCTGAAAAGGGTGTGGCCTGTCATTGGCGAAACCCCGTCCAAAATGCCAACCAAACAAAACGAAAAACAACAACTCACCAAAAACAACATTGTTTGAGCTCCTGATTAGGGAGAATCAAATTAACTTCATTAAATAATTAATTGAATTATTTAATAATTAATTATTATTAATCAATTATTAAAATTAATTCTTTTTTCACTGCTCCTGATGCAATCTCATCACCTTCTTTCTCGGTTGATCTTTTAGTGAGACGCATAAAAGTCTTTCTCCATGGCCCTCTAAATGCCGCCTGTTATTCAAACAGCTGAGATTTTATTCCAAGTTTTCTCCACAACAGAACGATAAACTATTTTTTTCTTTGTAATAACAGTGTTATTATCATTATTATTTATTCCAAGTAACAATACAAAAGCAGAAAAAATTTGATTTTCTCATACACGATAATTCCTCATTCTCTTCCTTCTTCTATGATCACATTCTGGTAGACATACCATATCAATTCTCGTCCAAATTGCCTCCAGATTGTAATTCTGTGAGGCGGAATAATATAGGTCGACTAAGTTCGTTTTTATGAATTAAAAAAAAGACAACATTTTCAAAAATGCTTCTGGTGAACGGTTCATTTATTCCCCTCTATAGAATATTATCTCATTCTGATAAGATTTTTCAAAAAATCGTCATGTATCAGCAATAGATATTCTAGTAGGAAATTCCAAACCGCGTTGAACGCCTCCAGATTGTAATTCTGAGAGGCGGACTAATATTGTTCGACTAAAAAAAGGCAACAATTTCAAAAATGCTTCTGCTGAACGGTTCATTTATTCACCTCTATAGAATATGATGTCTGATTCTGATAAGATTTTTCAAAAAATCCCCATGTATCAGCGACAGATATTCAAGTAGGAAATTCAAAACCGCGTTGAACGACTCTAAATTAATTGCTGAGAGAGGGCGCCCCCAACTTATGCCCCTGAAACGTCGACCATTTAATACCCCATTTCGACTCTTTAACTTGTCAAAACCACCGTATTCGGGGTGGCTTGTTCTCCATAAATCATCTCCCAAGAAAACCGCCGCTTAAATTAATTTGAAGGGCGAGGAAGAGGGGGGAAAAAGGATTTGTCACGTTGGGGGTATTTAGGCATACTTAGGTACCTGTCGCATACATACTTAAGCACTTGGCAGGTTAAAACGGTGTCAGGCCTGTCAAACTTAGAGCCGCGCAGTGTGCCAAGGAGAAGATGAATTCATCCTCGCTTTCTCTCCTAGGTTAATTATCCTTAATTATCCTTAGTTGAAGAATTTTAGGGAATTACACCCTTCGTATATAATTATGCATGACTTCATGCAATATCTCAATTATTAACTATTAAAGAAGAGATTGATATAAGATGTTTGCTGCTGCTCGAAGTTCAATCGTTCACCATTCATAGTGCCTGAATATAACTGTTCAGAATCCAGCTCTTCGAGCCGTTGAGGCACTTTTCAAAGGCAAATTAGATTTAAATTTTGAAATTTAAAACTCAAAAAAGCGCTCCGAATTCGATATAAATTCATTCATTGAATTCAGCGCGAAAAAATGAAACAGTTGAAAGTCATGTTTGTGTCACTCTTAATTTTGAAGAAAATTCCAAGTTTTTTCCTGGGACAAGGAATTGACCACAAACCGACAGACACACAGACACGGAACCAACATTTTTCAGAAAGCTCTGAAACGTAAAAAACAAGTGGACATTTTGATTTTGGAGGACAACATTTTTTTTTAATTCTTGCTAGAATACTTAGCTTCCCTTCGGTAGTGAGGAAGCAAAATCAACCTGGAGGGCTGAAATTCTTTCTCCTCGCAACTGAGAAAAATGTGGAAAACTGAATTCCATCACTATTTTGCACTTTAAATGCGTCATTTTAGTGATAATTTCTGTGATTGCTGCCCGAAGAAGATAATAGGTATAAATATATTAGTATAAAAATTGATCAACTGCTCGGCGAATGAAGGAAGTTTTCGTCCTAATCCTTCCAACTGAGTTCGAAGAAAACTGCGAATTAAAAATTTGAGCCGACTAGTGGCAAAAATGTACGTCGATTCCATTCGGTTTTATTTAAAATAATAAACCTGAATGAAGTTGAGGTCGACTGAACAGAAAAAAGGTCATCTCAATTCATGATTTCATCCCCACGAAGTTAATACCCCTACAGCTCCCCGGGGGCTAATCTTTGCGAATCAAGTTTTTTCATTAAAGTCTAGAGCAGAAAAAATAAGCGAGGAGTCTTTTGCTTTGAAAAAATGGGTCCGGGATTGAGTTTTTTTTTATCCCCCCTCCATCTTGAAAAAGATTGTCGGCAGGGAGATGCGGTCGGGTTGGTCGGCGAAGGGCATAAACGAAAAGGGGGCATTTTAAAATTCATAAATGCCAGAACTTGATAGCGGCAAAGTAGGGGGCCAAGTTGGCTTCAAAAAACGGGCTCTAGAAGGGTTTTTAGCGAGTAATTGGATCATCTTCATTTTGTTTATCTCGAAAAGTTTTATTTGAACGCGACGGCTAATTTTTTTAATATCGTATTTTTTTCATTCGAGCTTCTTTTTATACAGTAGGTATATTTTTTAAAAGTTTGAAAAAAGATGTTAATTGAGGCACAACCTACCTATGGCGGGAACTACCTAAACAAAGCTGCAAAAATAAACCTCCACGTCGAAACAATTTTGTGTCCTCAGATTTGTACAAATAGCGTTTAAAATAGAATTTAACAAATTTAGATTCGTGTCTGCATTTGTTCATAGTAGGCATATTTCTTGTCTCGGAAAAAACTAAGAAAATAGTCAAACGATATTGATGAAAATTTCATGGGTTGCAGAGGGTTGTTAGACCGTATTAATGAATTTCATGGAAGTCAGACCGACGGTCAGGGTCGGGCTGGCCACAGGGCACACCGGGGAATGTCCCCCCAGCCACCTGAAACAAAAAATAAAAAAACAATGATAATCAATAAACAACTAAATTTGTTGAGTAATAAAGCAATTTTAACATAAACAATAGACAGCATTAGAAAATAATTAAAATAAATAAAAAGATTAACGCAGGTACCTTGTAGTAAGCAAAGAACGGTAACAACAAGCTAAGTATTGTAAGTGGGTCAAAAGTTTTGGTATGCAAAATTTGGAAATTTTGTAAGTGGAAATTCAATTAGGACCTTTCTGATCGACCGCCGAAGTTTAACCCTGGACAATTCCGTTAGAAATCCAATCCTTATTAGAGTGGAGTAGGTACTCCTACCATCTACGAAAACTCTTAGTTTCAATTCCTGAAATGGAATATGATATATTTTCTTCTTGAAATATCAGGTCGTACCTAGAAGTTCAACCATCATTTGTGTATGATGTGGGGGTATGGGTGGATCATTTTTCGTCTGGAACTCTTCATTTTTGGAGTCACTGGTTTATTTTCCTTTTATTTCTTCAGCCTGTATTATTTTCTTTTGTTGCTTATCAGCTTAGGATTTTAAAAGGATCCCTCTCCATTGGGTTAGGTGCTCTTGGTACCTGTAGTGTAAATTGATTGTGGGTAGGGCTGCATGGTATGTGATAGATAGCTAGTCCATAAACTGGTTTTGGTTTCTCCTTGGAAGACGAAAGATGTTCTTAGAGTACCTTGTAGTAGATAAGCAACAATAGAAAATAATACAGGCTGATGAAGTCGCCGATGTCACGACGAAACGTACCTAAAGCAAGAAAAGGAAAATAAACCAGGACTCCAAAAATGAAGGTCGCTGATTCCGAATATACCATATTTATGTTCCCATGTTTAAGATGGTCATTTAACCAAAAACCTTTAAAAAACCCATTTTTTTAAGCGATTTTTGACTCTAGATTTTCAACATTTGAACCCCTTGGAGTACCTATTCCAACAATAATGTTGGCGATTTTTAGTCAGATATCGTCGGGAGGTACACATATATTTATAAATACCATGTAAATGTGTTAATTTTCAGGAGTCGTTTTAGAATGGTCTGAAACGGATTTCCATGAATCAAATCAAAAATCAAAAAATTGAATAAAATATTTGAATTAAGTACTAAACTTGTCAAGCCATTGCAATAGCTTCATTTTCTTCGAAAATTCACTAAAACGTATAAAAAATTTCAAATTGTTTCGTGCTCGATTCCAAAGGTTGATCATTGAAAATAATTCACCAAAACTCTATATATATTCTCTTCGTAAATTCGCTAAAACGGAACTAAAGGTATAATAAGGCCGAGTATGGGGCGAATATACAGCGGAAAGTTGATATCAAAGATAATCATCCGACCCTCGGTAGCGAGGCCGCCCTCGGATTACCATCCTACGTAAGGATTATGCGCCCTGCAACGGCTGGAGGACAGCTCGCCTCCACCTCCGTGGCCCCACCCCCACGGCCCCCTTCTCCCCGCCCCCACGACCCCCCTTTCCCCGCCGCCATACACCACGGCACCCTCTTACACATATTCTAAGCTTTATTAACAACACCCCCCCCCCCCCCCCCCCCCCCCCCCCCCCCCCCCCCCCCCGCAACTTCCCCCGCCTCCGACCAAACTAATTGTGGCGGTTCTTTCACTAATGGCCTCACTCCACCCTTTTAAACCCTCGCAGAAGTTGCTTTTGCCGCATTTCGCTTCCCGTTATTGTAACTGTTTATCCTTTTCCGGGCGTTTAAAATTAATTAAAACGTTTTTAAACTCTGGGGAAAATGATTTCAATTTAATCGGGAACCTCATATGAGGGTTATTAGGCTCCTTCACGAGCGTGTATTAAAGAAATTACCCCATTAGTCCCCATTAGGTTTTAATAGAGGTGTATGACGCAGATGTACTGTAACGACCATCAGCGTTATTTCTTCATCCGTATTTGGGGCCTTGGTTTGTTTTTTTTTTTTCTTTTTAAAGAAATTGCAACATTTCGAAAGTCAATGTGGAAAATCACCACAGTTGAAAAACCAAAATTTTATACAACTAAAGTAAATCCAGGTTGGCAACTTTCGCGGAGTTACATTCAGATTCATTTCGGAGAAAAAACTATGGGGACAAACTACTATTGGCCACAGAAAAGAAATAGGTATGGCTCGCTTTTCTTGGTGACATGATCAAATACAACCAGACGAGAAACAAAATCTATTTTTGAAAAAAAAAAGACGTTATGAACGTACCCAGTTTGAAAAACCAGGTACCACAGATGACGAATCACGTGGATCTAACCTTGATGTACACTACGTATGTATCCTCTTCCGGGCAAAAAAACAAAATCAAAACGTTTTTAAACTCTGGGGAAAATGATTTAAATTTAATCGAGAACCTCATATGAGGTTTATTAAGCTCCTTCACTAGCGTGTATTAAAGAAATTACCCCATTAGTCCCCATTAGGTTTATATAGGTTATAAGTAGACCTACAGCCGCAAATGTAATGTAACGACCATCAGGGTTAATACTTCATTCGTATTTTTTGTTATTGTTGGGCCGGCAGTGCGATTTACTTGATTTTATATACTTTATTTACAAAACCTGGTGCGGAATGCCTTGCTAAGCGATTTTTCGGAGAACCATTTTATAGGAGCCTTGGTTTTTTTTTTTTTTTTAAGAAATTGCAACATTTTGAAAGTACCTAGGTGAATGTACAAAACCACCACCGTTAAAAATCCTAAATTTTACACAGCTGAAGATACCGGTATACCAAATGTCATCAATTTTGGTCCATGGTAACTAAGCAAAGTACGACGTACGGTGGACGGGTAGATTTTTTTGACATGGCTTTGTCTTTCAGCTTGAGGTTTTTGGAAAAATTGTGTGACGTTTTTTTCAGCCCTAAAAATTGTAACGGAAGTTTTGTATTGGTTTTTAATTACAACCAATCAGTAACTAAGTATATATGTAATTTCGACAGTTTTCACTCCACGAAAACCGTTCAACACTCGTTGGGATCGGCTGATTTTATAGTGAGTTTTTATGTTACAAAAAACTACTTTATATACCATACTTTATAGACATATCCATGATCTATTGTTTTCTATAAATTTTTGTGCTCGATTCCAAAGGTTCATTATTGAAAATAATAAGTAAACCAAAATAATAAATCAAAAAATAATAATAAATCAAAATAGCCAAAATGAAAATTTGTCTGCAAATTACCCGTGTATTTATTTTTTTAAATTGGTTCATAATGGAAGATAATCAATCAACAGTAGGTATAAGAAAAACACTCACTTGACGAAGTGTGGTGAAGAGAAAGGGGATTCTACACGGGCGTATTGGTTAGGACAACCATTTTCCACCCTTCAAGAGCATCAGGGGGGTATTGTAAGGTCTGATGTTGGGGGGTTGTAAGGGGGTTGTTGAGGCGGTTGTCATATCGATCCCGCGCCGCCTACCACCTACAAGGTAACACCACCTCTCATTATCTCACCCTCTCGTGTTTCTCTTTCGACCCCCCGTTTTCGGGGCTGTTTTCAGGGGAGCTCCGACGCGATTCGGGGGAAGACAAGGTGTAAAAAAGACGGATGAAACATTCGAGATGTATGTGGGTGAATTGCAACATACCTACAATGGGGAATTATCGTGTATGAGAAAATCAAATTTTTTCTACCTTTGTGTTGTTATCTGGAATAAAATAACACTGCCAATACAAAGAAAAAAATAGTTTATCATTCTGGTGTGAAGAAAACTTTGGATAAAATCTCAGCTGTTTGAATAAAGGTGGAATTCCGTAGGCTCTTGAGAAACCCTATCCACACTAAAAGAACTGAACCGAAAAAGAATGCGCTGAGATCGCATTGAGAGCAATAAAATAGGAATAATTTAAATAACTCATTAAAATTAATAATAATAAATTAATTAATTCAATCAATTTATGAATTTAGTAAATGCTATTCTCACTATTCAGGAGCCCAAACAGTGATGGGGATTTGTGTTTCGTTTTGTTCGGTTGGCATCTTGGACTGAATTGTCCAATGACAGACCCCTCTCAACGTCAATTTCCCGTCATATTACAACAATAAATATTTCAATAAATTTTCCAAAATTACAGAGACACTTTTTTTGCTTCCTTATTGTTTCCTTTGAGTCATTATCTCTCAGAAAAAAATTGAAAAAAAAAAAATTCCCCAGTGGGGAATTACCTATCACAAAATCAGGGCAAAATTACAAATAAGAATCACCCACAAAATTTGTTAAAGTGATTCTTTGAAAATTCGCTAATCAACTTATGCTGCGTGAATGGAACTTTTTTATGTAATAAAGTTTGTAGACTATTTATTAGCGCACCAACCACCCCACCAATAGCCTAGCCACTGTTTTTGGTGATTTTTTATTATTTTATAAAAGTTACCTAATTTTACTGAACAATTTGTGATAAATTTTATTCTGCTTCGAATGAGACCAAAACCAGCCTACCAACACCGTAGCAACGATTTTTGGTAATTCCTCAATATTTTCAGTGACCACAACTTGTTCAGTAAAATTTGGTAAATTTAATAAAATATGAATATTCTATGACTTTTTTTTCATACAAAAAAAATTTTATGTATGTTTTCTTAGGGGTTTTTGATGCTAGGGGAACTAATTACCTAGCTTTTAAAATGAAAAATGAAAAAAAAAAAAAAAAAAATCCTGCAAACAACGAGGAAGACAACAAGCACGATCCTCTTATACATATAAGAAAATGATAACAATAAATATAAATTTTGTAAAAAAAGTAGCTATTTCAGGAATACAGAAAAATGGAGTATGTTCGACTTCAGCGCAAAATTTTCCAGGTAGTTTAGTGTATTAATGTTGATTTGGAATAAATATGACGTGTTCCATTTCTTCATGTAATGATCCAGGTTTGGAACCGACCAATTACTTGAGCACTCGGGCAAACTATTTCGTGTGAGAAACCCTCTCTTCCCACAAATCCTTGAACCAATATTGGTTTATACAGTTGCCAAAGGTGGGTCGACTATTTTGTCTTCCTCGGTTTGTGTCCCCCGACCACTCGAGAGTAAACTTTGCCAATAACCTCAAGGGAAACTTGGTGTTGAAGACGCCACCTCAACATCCCCTCCAAGTGAGGAGTTGGGCTCCCAATAGAAAGATCCGGCAAACTCCGACAAACGTGTTCGGAAAAGTTTAATATTATTTCCTTTTTATTTCTATCAAATGTACATGAACACGCCGATGTAACTAACTTGAGAGATAAAAAGCCTATATGGAGGAGCGGTTTGGTAAGCTCAATGAGTAAATGTAAAGATTTGTTAGTCCTATCATATTAAGTAGACAACCAGTATACAATACCAAATAATTGATTGCCAAAATTGCTAATGCCTGATTGTGAATCTAACGATATACTCGAAAAAACCTCAGTTTTCGTGAAAGGCATAATATGACATATGTGAAATTCGTGAGGAGTCATCCAAAGGCCAGTCCCCAACTACCCTCCTTATTTGAGCGGGGTCGAGCAATTAGATCGAGAAATATAGATTTTACAAGTACATCAAAGGCTTCTGTTGATACTAACAGTGCCGGAATTGATGGAAGACCATTTATAGACCACGAGGCACAATCCCCGAAAAATTACTCGAAACTGGGCAAGGATTTGCTGACAAAAACACTCAAAGAGTCACCTAGACATAGACACGGAATCAAATTAATTCGAAAAGGTTGGAAATTAAAATTTAAATGGTTTTGGAGGGTGAGAAAATTATTAACCTCAATAAAGTGAAAATATAGCCTTTGGTAGACGGGGAAACAAATCCTTTGAAAATCGAAATTTTTCGTTAGGGTACGTAGGACTAATGAAAGAGCCTTTGAAAACATCAGAAAGTTAATTCGAATAACAAAATTTTAAATTGATTTTCGTTCATTGGACACGACTGAATATTGAGAGCAATTACTAAACGAAAAAGTGGCCAAATGAAAGGGTCAGTTCTAAACAAGCTTGTTTCGGGGTCGAGCAAAAAGAACGTCCAACCGCAGCGCAAAATGAGACCCCAACGTTCCAGGTTGGTATGGAAGTGAGGTGCGGTGAGGGAGATGGAATGAGGGGAAAGGAGGGGAGGGGGGGCTAATTGGTATCTATCACCTACAACCCCTCGTTTTCACCACCTTCCTGGAATGATTAAAACGTGGTGTCTCCCCCTCGTACACCCACACACACGACATACACATACAGGTTCAACCGCTATACGATGGAAGGTCGATAATTAAAAACCATTCCCAGATATGGAAACGCCGTGTTTCCATTATAACCCTTTACGGCCTTTTTTGGTCTGGATGACGGGGTGGAGGGGGGTTGAATGGTTTCAATTTTTTTTTTATTGCTCAGGGAAAACATTCGACCAATGGAAAAACGAAAGAGCTAGATGAAAATATAAACCATTCTCAGCCTTCAACCCCCTCGTCTTTACTTCCCTCACTTGGACAGAGGAATAAAGAGAAAGTATTGCCATCGGCCTCAAGCGAAATTACTGGATTTCAGACCGGTTAGAGCTCTTACTCTAACGAAATCCATAATTATTAACTTTTAGCGAATTTTCCAATCCAAATCCAGTAATCCAAATTTTTGAGAATTTTCTTCATGGAAATCCGTTTCAGACCATTCTATTAAAATGATTCCTGAAATTGAACACTTTTTCATATGTATATATATTTATATATTTGCATATTTATTTATATATTATGTGTCATTCCAGACGATATCTGACCGAGGGATCGAGATAAAAATTCCAAAAAATTTTTAAAAATGTCAATAATATCAAAAGTAAGGATGAGTTCGTTGGCTAGAATTTTTGGAGTACTCCAAGCGGTCAAATTTTGAAAATTTATAGTCAAAAATCGCTAAAAAAAAAAACTCGTTTTTGAGGTTTTCGCTGTAAATTACCATCTTAAACATAGGAACATAATATATGGTATATTCGGAAACAGCGTGAAATTTCCTATAAGAATCATCCACCAAATCGGTTAAAATCATTCTTTGAAAATTCGCACATCAACTCACGCTGCATGAATGCGCAGCAGTATGAGTATACCATTGCGGCTTTAAAGTGAAGTGTGTTGAACAATTTGTTAAAACTTTTTTCTCAGCCAATACTTACCAATTTTAATCCTGTTCCATAATCATTCTTCTTTTTCAAATCCAAAGGGCAATAAACTATCCAAATTATCAATTTCTAAAATTTTTATATCTGTAATAAATTATAATTTCGAAGAATACAGTGAAACCTGGCTATTTACCTCTATGCATGCAGGCAATTTTCATGTCCCTGCAATTTCGGGCCAAAAACCTCTTTGTAAGCGATTTCCACACCTCTTTATAATCACTTTGTTTTGGAAGGGTCTTACCTCTGTGTAAGCAGTAAAATGAGAGAGAGCCTACCTTTAGATCATTATAATTCATTTTTTGAATAACAAAACAGAAAAATTAATATACTTACAATTTTGATATTCTTTCCACAGCGTCGGTATATTTTCCTATTTTGTTACCTTTTGAGCTTTCTCGAGAATGCTCGGGACTACCACCAGAACCTATAAAATCTCAGAACCTCAAAAATTGTGAAAAATCTCAATTTTGAGCAAAATATTACATAATAACACCTTATTCCAGTTGTGTATTCAAATCACAGTGAGTACGGAAAAAGAGGGTAAGAAAAAACCTTTAAAACACCGCAGGAGAAAGGATGATTAAAGTCCTTAATGCGTTGACCTGATCAAAAAATAATAGATTGGGTGAAGATCGATCAGTTTGGTATTTTTTACTTTATAATTTCACCAAAATTGCCTTCCCTGACGAAATTGGGGATTATTTATAGGGTGTTTAGAGCTCAAGATGAATCGACTGAAATGTAGCAAGGGATAAAAGGATATCCTTACCCCCCAATATACCTACCTTTCGGGCCGAGAAATGCTTGGCTCTCTATCCCAGAAGAGTCTTTTTGATTGGTAGGATTCATTTCCCCCCTCTCTCTACCTTCTAACCGTACATTCCCCCGGGGAGATCTTCCTGGATTTTCCCAACTCTTCCCCTCAAAACTTGATGAGTTTTATCGCTAACGTCTCCATCACGGTAGGAATTAGGTATAATGGTAGAGGCAACTTGGCTATAAGCTGTATATATATAAAATACATCCTCGGAGAAGGGGGTGCCTTTTTTCGGAGCAGAAAAAAAATATCTTCCCAGAGAAGATGACTTTTTCAGTTATAGGAGGATGAGGGGGAAGGATTTTTTCCTATAAAAATGTAAATACGGGTCGTATCCTTTTGGCTTTCAGATAGAAACACGTTGTCGTTTTACATAAAATGAGGGTCCTCATTTACCCCTTATATATTATCCAGCCTTCTTCACAGTTTCGTCGTTCTCTTGTATAATTCAATCCACACTAGAGATGATGAAACTTAGTTGATATTATAGGATTACGAACCCAGTTAATCCGAATGATCAGACTCCGATTCGTAATCATGGCTCATCATGGCTACTCATGGCCTCTCATCATGGCTACTATGATTAACCAGTGTAAAGAGATATTACTTAATTGCCATCATAAAAAGTGTTTGCAAATAAACCTGCCAAGTTGGGTGGGCATTAATACCTCCCTCTCACTTAACATGGGCTCACTTATACAGAAATTGTAACATTGTACATTTTGAACAACAACAATTATTGTAAACAGAACACAGTAACAACACAGTAACAATTGTAAATTGGTGAACAGAAATTGATTTTTCAAAAGCCCTGAACCTCTCTCCTGTTTACCCTTATAGTAGTAAATTTTGGTGGGCAGCTGATCTGGGAGCTAAATTTTTGATTCAGCTGATCTAGGAGCTTATTTTTGATTCAGCAGAGCTGGGAAATCGTTTCAGCGGATGTAGGAGCTTAATTTCCTGACTCAGCAGATTCGATTTGTTGTGGATTTGGAACCGCCATAATCAACATTCGAAAATTGTCCCACACGTCGAGGCCTGATGTTAACGAACAGTCTTGTAAACGTTCCAAGAAATTAACGTTAGCGCCTGCGCAGAGGCAGCATATAAACCGTCAAGGCTGAATTTATAGGGGACAATCTAGGGCCCAAACCTCACAATTGCTGTAAATTTCATCGGGCGGACCATAAGTTTCGAAGTTTTCCCTGAGATAAGGAATTGACCACAGACACACTAACACTCAGACAGACAGACAGCCAGGGAGCAATAATAATATAGCTTTGATACTTTGAAACCTACATTATGATCTTATTCGGATCAAATATTTACGGATTGTGCGGTGGACCCTTAGACGGTCCTTTGGGTGTTGTCAGCCCCTAAGTAACCTATAACATGGACGTACAGAATCAGTTATTGAACATTTCAGCGAAATTGGTAGAATAGTTCCGGAGTTATGCCTATTCCTTAGGCTTGCGGGTTGCGGGGGCTTGCGTCCGTGCAGTGCAGTCATGGAAGCCTGAGCACCACTACTATTCTGCATTTGAACCAACCTATACCTACCTGATGGTAATTATTATTGTACCAGCCGTTTGTTTGACGCATTCTTGCCTTGTGAAGAGGATAACGAATAAAGAATATATTATTATTATAGCTTCCTACCTTCAGTAGTGAGGAAGCAAAAGATCTGAATGATTCGTGATTGTCAGTGGCCTGTGGGTGTTGGTAGCCCCAAGGAACCTGTGTACTATTACTACGATGACGTAGGTGTTTCGGCGAGCTCTTTCAAATTCCTTTTCCCGTTCAAATGAACAGCCCTGAAAACGGGAAACTCCTCCTGCGACAACCGGGTGACTAATGCAAAACCATAAATCACGCCTTGACACCGGGTGGGGAGGAACGGTAGGGTTTCAAAATCCCTACGAAGAGCCTCAACAACCGTCTAAAATCCCTTACAAATCCTCCCCCATCACTCACTCTATCTGCTTTTTCCAACATTATCACTTCCAAAGAGAGGGTAACACGTTTAAACTGTATAAAAAAAAAACTTAGCATGTTTCAAACCACCGGGCTATACTCGTTATTCGTCCTCGCTGATAAAAACCGATAGGGTAAAATACCCTTAGTCCAATTACGTTTAAAAAACAGCCCCTATTTTCAAAGTGATGTATTCACCCAGACGATGCTTATCGTGAAAATCTTTTCTCTCCCGTAAAAAGCTACACGACAGGGTCAATTTATTTGCATAATTCCGCAACTAAAACCCATCGTAGTCCACCCTAAAAATTGAGACACACAGAATGATATAATCTCCAAATTCGGGGGAGAAAATCTTTAATATTATAGTCAATTTATGACCCCCAGTTTGACGGGGAACTTCGAAAAATGCTATCGGGATTTTTAACCCCGTGACCCCCACCCATTAATAACTGTCCATCTTTTATATGCATGCGCGTACTACGCGCATCGTTTTTTCTGAGCGGATCGTTTTTATGACGTATGGAGAGCTTACAGTATCGTTCATTTGAATTTTAAAACCGTGAAACGAAAAAACGAGCGTGTAACCCTTATCAGCTTTCAAAAAGGGCAAAGCGAGGGGGGACAAATCGCGAGGTTTTATAATTGAATGCGTAATTGCTTCATGGATAATTTTATCATTGCGGTCTAAAGCCGGGCTTTCCCATGGAAAATCCCCTTTGATGCTCGACGTTTTGCAATGGGCGGCCATTAGGATGCTCTTTTCATTAAGTGATATCCGGTTTAAATTCATTTTTCAGGGTATAAAACCGTGTTTTCGTCATTTATTGCGATGGTCGATTTACTGACTGTCTGACAATCACTTATTGTGTTCGAATTGGGTGAAATTAAAGGAGGCCAAATTTTACCTGGATATCTTTAATAGTTCAACTGATAGATCCTGGTGAGAGCTTTCCAGGGTTGTTAGTGCGAAGTGTACCCGATTATTGGCAACAGCTCGTTGAAAGGTGTCATGAAGGTATCATGGGTGTACATAGGGTCCTTGGTATATACATATTATCCTACTGCTTAATAATAATACTAATTAACGTTTGTTGATTCCTATGTGATTGTATCCAGGTTGTCCAATGTTTTTGGGCTCAAACCTTAAAGATCAATTCGTCACCTAATTTGCAACAAAAAGAACGTCATAGAAAACGTCATCTTGCTCTGAATCTCTGCTCTCTTGGGCGTGATCAAATTCATGAATTAATAAACCTTTGTGTAATATCTCGCCGGGTTTCTCCTTTTTTCCCCATCGTGAGTTTTTTACGTGTACACCAAAAAAAGGCGAGGCCAGCGTTAAAAGGCATAAACGCCGAGAGTTTTAGGGGTAAAAGAGAAATTAGAGTTTATAAAAGAGGTTGAAATCGTGGGTAGTATATGGGGCAGATAGAGGATGGTGGAGGGGGTCTATGGTAACGAGAGTTTAAATCCTCCGTCGACTAATCTCTCACGAACCCAGAAGGTTGTGCAAGAGGGTTTTTTATAAACATTAGCTCGCATGAATTAGCTTCCAGGAAAGGCTTCCCCTAGATTACATTGTCCCTCATAAAGAAGGAATTACGGCCGCTAACCTTCCCAGGGACCTTCGGTCGCCGCCATTAATAACGCTAAATGTACGGGAAGGTAGTTGATGATTCCTTCCCTGGAGAGGGGAGGTTATAACCGGCATTTTTGTGTCAAGAAGTTTTTGCCTGATTTCGTCGTGTACTTGGGGTAACACGATACGATTGATTCCTTACTCTCCCTTCGTTATCGTGGAGGTTTCCCTGTATGTGAGGAGCTAAAGAGCTCCTCACGTAGCCTAAGCGATCATGTATTTTTCTCAAATCTTCACAGTAATAAGATTAGAAAGAGTTGGGTTTACTGAATCACTGCTAAATATGTATAATTATTATTAAAGTTGATTTTTCTAACCTAGATCGGCCATTAGCCCCACTGTGCGAAGGGATTGTAGTTTGTTGATTGTAGAAGTTTCTGTACGATGCAAAGTATTGGAACGATATGGAAATAGGTTACTGCGTTGCAAATAATATCATTGTTGTTCATATTATGGAACTGGTTTCATGAACTCGGTGAATTATGCCTTTTCTTTACCGTGGGTAAGTATATGAACAGTTCAATAAATTATTTCAGGATAATAGCGATTTATTAGCCATCGTGTTTATTGCCCATTTGTCCCATTCGAAACGGTGTCAGGTTTAGTCGAAATGAGGTCTCCCTCGGTGTAGTGGAGTATAATGACAGGGGAGGAGACATTTGAAGCAGATGGGCGGAGTGTCACCGTCCGAGGACAAAAGACTGCAAAAACCGGATCCGCCCGCCATTGCAAGGGGTAGTTAGGGGTTATAGTTAATACTTATGGGAGGGGTTGAAATCCTTTAGGGGACGATATCTGGATCACGTGTAAACAAGGAGGTTCAGCTTCTAGGGAAAATGGGAACAGTTGGCGACGACGAAGTTGATTCTTGAGACGTAATGAATGCAGTTTCATATGAGGGGAGCCGAGGGCGAAGGGCTGGGATATGTCAGGTTGTAGAGAGAGATGAGCTGATGCTTAGTTGAGAAATCCCATCTTCGCTTCCTCGGCCGACCCAAGTAAATCCGTCCTGTTTTTAGGGGACAATTTCATATATTTCGTATTTGCTCTTTTCATTCCTCTTGGGTACCTAGTGGGGGGGTACCTTGGGTACCTTGGTTAGTAGGTACCTTGTGCCTTGGAACAGGTTTTTAGGACTTACTTCAGCATCAAGACGTGCATCCTTATGATGTTTTCGATTCTGGTCGGCACGGTTTAAAACTAAGCTGAAGGAGAAAAGAACGTCGTTAAACCGTTCCCAGACGATCTATAATCAAAACCCATGACAAAACCATAATTGTGTATATAATTATGACTTGGTGTCGGACTATCCGTGTATGTATCCTATTGGTGTGACAAAATATTTTATGTTCTGCCCAGACCGTGAATGTCAGGAATGGGTGTTTCTGAATTCAATTTTCGGATTCTACGTAGGAATCTTGAAAAAAAGTGAAACATCTCATTTTTGAGGAGGAATTAATTTTGTTCCACGCTCAATTTGGAAAGTTTATTGATTCAAGAACATAGGAAAGCAATAATAAATTATTGTTCCCTTCCGAAAAATGATCACAAACTTGAAAGTATTGGGTAAATAATAAATTATTGTTCCCTTCCGGAAAATGATTACAAACGTGGAACGTATTGGGTAATGTACCGGTTATCTCCACCTCAATGATTCTCCAGTGTATCGACAGTGTCTTGCTCGATATTCAATTACAGTCTTCATGCGCCATTAGGTCCATAAAAATCTAAGAGACATTACACAATCTTTTTTTTCCCCTCAAAATTGCATGGAATCTCGACGTTAAATGTGGAAAAAGCGTATTTGTTCCAGTTATGTTTCAGTTTTCCAACCCATAGAAACAAACCTGAAACATCGTGCTATCACCATCTTCTAATCCGTACTTTACCTAAAATACCTAAATAAATTGAAGGAACCACTCAGTTGGGTAATAGTGACGATTACTGGTACGAACTGTGTTGAACACTGGAACATCCTGTTCTACTTGATTCAGTTATTACACTCACCCCTTGGTAAACAAGGAGTTACTTTTGCCGACAAAATCAAAATAAATGGCGTCGTGTTCCACCGAAAAGCCAACCCAATTTAATGAAACACCAACATTTACCAGGAAGCTGCCAAGTGGCTATTATAGCTTTTCAGTCTCGCAGAACCTAGTCGTTCAGTGACTTCCTCTCAATCCGAGTTTAAAACGCTGC
>JAEMON010000012.1:12694729-12712594 GCA_030264115.1 Lygus lineolaris
AAAACAGACGGTAGACCCACGGTTCTACAGTCAGATCATTATTTAATAATGATTAATTTTGATAACAATTTTCATGATTTAATAATGATTAATTTTACGCCACTCAACTCCAAAGCGTAACAACGAACATTTCATCAAATACAAACAAACATAATCACCTGGTTTCCCTAACACTCGATGGTGCGATCTCCGTAACGCTTTTTTGTGTCGCGAAAAAATTAAAAACCGTCCTGTCAATCATTATTAAATGATAAAAAACAATAACAAACACGTAACGCGTAAAAATAATAGAAATGCTGAAATTCC
This sequence comes from Lygus lineolaris, assembly GCA_030264115.1. Lineage (NCBI taxonomy): Eukaryota > Metazoa > Arthropoda > Insecta > Hemiptera > Miridae > Lygus > Lygus lineolaris. The sequence goes on from JAEMON010000012.1 coordinate 12,695,036, forward strand.
ACTGAAATAACTTGAAAAACAGCCAAATGTGATCCACTTTTTCAGCAACAGTTTTGAGTAATTATTCGGGCACAAATCATCATATAGTGTCCACAACAACTCCTTTTCAGAACATGATTTCGCATACCATGGCCTGTACGCCTTAATATTGAGTGTGAAAATGCAGTTGGGATTCTTACCATATAAGATGGTGCCAGATTCACATGTAAGCAGCACCTATAACCTTATTTTTCCAGATTTAAGTAGGAAGTGGTGATAACTGGTAATACACTGGTATTACAGGATAGAGGAAACAAAGCTACTGCTACCTTTGGTAGACTTGGAACCAAAATTAGATTTGTCGAAATCGCATGTGTGTCAGTACCTATATCTAAAAAGTTGCCACCCTTTTGATGTCGTATCCTTTTGTGATGATACCTACATTGTTGGTTTATGATGGTGTTGAGTAGAATAGGGCTTAACTGAGAGAGGAATGGGATCGCTCCGGGGTGCTCCAATTCATTAAAACTATCAGTAGGTAATGATTATATCGTCCCCCCTATATTTCTATAGTGAGGAAGGAGGGGCGATAAATTTCACGCCACAAGGGCCCTTGGAAAGAGCGGTTTTCGGTGCCATAGAAAACGGCCTGTCTGTTGTTCGGGATGCGATTGGTCGAAATCTCCCTTTCAGTTGGGGGAGTTGATTAGATAGGGCGGCTCGGGGGGTTCCCTGTCCCTCAGAATATGATAATTCCAGATGGCCCTTATGCCGTGACAACATACACACCCATCTACGCACATATACGGACGAACACCGTCCATGAAACCAGGGGCGATTATGCGCGTCGTTTCCAAAAGCTCTAAACGTCGACACGTGACAGGACGACGTCAAACGTACGATTAGTCGATCCGACGTCTGTTCCTGGATTATTTGAACGTCGAGTGGGTCTAATATAGCGTGAAACATGGATGAACGGATGACTTGATGGGAACAGTGATTCTGTGTCAGCTCTAGTGAGTGGGAACACATATCACACCGGTTCATCTATAGTTCGCGATGTGATGCAAAGATCATTTTTTTGAAAGACAGATCGCATCAGATCGCTATGGTACACTGGAGGATTCGAATGTGGCTAAATTTCATGTGGGAACGAAGAAATATGTGTGTTTTAGGGATAGAGATCCTCACATCCTGCCTGTCCCTTGCAAATAACAATAAGGAGTTAGGCAAAAGAACCGATTAAGAATGTTGGAAATGTACAGATAACTCGAAATATCGCTTTCTTTATTGTGATTGTATTGATCTTTTTGCTATGATATTGATGAATCGATAATTTTGCAGTATACCAAAATGTTTCATTGAAATAATAATTATACCTTTCGGTACATCGGAACTAATGCCCAGAGTGTGATTATCATGAGTAATAGGAAAAGTAGTGGAATCAGGTCTTCATGTATTCATGACAATGCTAGACGAAAAATCCAGAAACGCTAGGAAGGAAAGTGGATGATTCTCTAAACATTTTGGAAGCTTATAAACAATTCTACCGGATTATCTCGGGTAGTAGAACAATTGAAAGGTTTTCTCATCCACTTACGAATCCCTAGAGATAAACATAAGAGGTTTTTGGAAAACTAAAACGCTCTCTTGGTTTTCAAACCTAGACAGCAGGTAAACACGTGGCATATGACAATTTTGGAAACCAACACACAGTGCATGTGTGCGACTCCTATGGGCCAGACGCTGAGAAGGATGCAGGCGGATGCAGGTTTTATTCATTAGATAATTTTGGGTAAAACCATTAGAATACTTCGATTGATGATGACTGGTCGGGACTGTGAGTTTGGAATAGGTTGTCAACATCCGTGTCAGGTTGCAGGTAATCGTTGTCGTTGTCTATGAGAGAAGGCTTGGCTATAACCTAATGGCGTGAGATATAGGCCAACAACCCGCATGACAGTCCGGTCTTGATGGTTGGGTAGCTCTCATTGCTGTCTTCCCAATGGTTTCACTATGTGGTTGAATAGGCAGTTGGTGGAAAAAGCTATGGATCGGTGGAATTTGAAACATGCCTTTTTGGGCGATACTCCAAGATCTCATCAAATATCTGAGACGTAACAAAAAAAACAATTCTCATACATTAATGCTTATCTGACCGTAATAATAAATTAGGTAGGTATTATTATTACTTATACATATATTTTTCATTCTCCTCAGGTAGAAAAAATGAATTGTACCTTCTTCAATCGATCAGGAATTTTCCGAGTAGCATCCAGTTATATTCGAATAAATACATTTCCCCTGGGTGTTTTCTGAAGCGGGAATTCTATCGTATCTCCCTGATCCTTTTTCCAATAGCAGAAAATACAGCTGCTTTATTTGACGGTGTTTCTCTTCGTTATTCTCCTCGGTTATCATTTTTTTATTTAATTTTTCCCCATTCTTACGTTTTATTCCTACCTATTCGTGATTGTTGTCTTCATGTCTGGGGAATTCGAGGGATAACGAATCCCTCTTTTGAGAGATCTGTATTATAACGATTTTATCTTGTGAGCGGGGTTGGGTGGATATTCCCAATTGAAATTCTGCATCATGCGAACGAATGGTAACCGATACTTATTATTCAATAGTAACTAATATGAACATTCTGTACGATGCAAGATTGTAATCAGAGATAGATAAACACTGACAGTAGTGACTGACAGACTAGACTACTTCCAATTTTGATGATTTAGGGGTCGCCCCAAATATCTCCAGACCAGTTGAGTGACTATATAGGAAGGCGCAAAAAGGAATTCCTGTCTTCAGTTTTATCTCACGGATTACGATGTAGTTATCAAATTTTCCAGAGCTACTGTACACACATATAAAGCGTTATCGATTGAATAGGTAGTTATAATTGTAACATGAAAGAATGTATGTACAAAATAGTACTAACTCGTACTAACGTTGTTTATGAGATATTTCAATTTTTTGTTACAGGTGTGGTTCCAAAACCGAAGAACGAAATGGCGGAAGAAGCACGCGGCTGAAATGGCCACTGCCAAGAGAAAGCAGGAAGAAGCGGAAGAAAGCGAAGAGGAAGAAGCTCGCAACAGCGCTGCCAAGCGGCTCCGCGCGGAACTAGCAGCCCACTGTGGTCAGCAGATCTAGCAAAGCAGCCCCTTCAGGCCACACCACCCGTTTTGAACATTCAATAGTGGATCCTGAAAATAGTGGTTTACATAATGAGAAAAAATGGGATTTTTGTCAACGTGTCAGGGTATAAATGTTGAACGATACATTTTGATCATCGCAAATCCGTGGCGGATGTCGGATTTAATTACAGCAGTACTTAAGGATAGTTATGATTTTATTGTTGATATTGTGGTGGTTTTATGAAATAGGAGACACCCTACAGAATAAATTACGACTTCATGTCCAACTTCATTTAGGATCTGTTTGCGTTTATGATATGCGAGCCGATATTTTCATCGAAATCCTATGAAATTTAGAAACTAACAGCCTAGTGTTTCGGAATTAAATGACGCCAATGTTGCTTCTGCTCTGTTATCTGGGAAGATGCGATCTTTTTTTTCGTGATTTCACTATCAGCTAGGTCACTCTGTAATTATTGGTAGTGAAACCTAAGAAACCATTAAACCCATTTGATTGCCGTAAAAATTATGGATTATTGACCCAAAGTAGGTATATAGTTATATCCAAAGGTCGAAGAAGAGAACAAATGGGTACACTAAAGATTGAACCATCAGATTATAATCTAATGACTCGTCGAACCATGTACATAAAAATGTATACTACCTTCGATATAATTTTTTGCTTTTCTTTAGGTAGAAAAGTATTTTAATTTAATAGAGAAAAACAATAAGAAATGAATTCTTTCAGGAATTTACCCATTGTGTCCTATCAAACGTTCAATAAAATCACCCGTATTTCTAGCTTTAATATTATTTTGCAGTATTTTACGTTGTTTTCGTTGGATTATTTAATCAAGTTTTCGAGGTAAGTAAATATCATGATGGGTTTCGTTAAAGAATGAGAAAATTAAATTATTAAAGTAATTTGTTGGATGTTTTTATGAAAAATTTCTTCCATCTAATGGGAGTTTAAAGGGAACCAATCTTTTCAAATGTACCTATGTTCTCATAAATTGAATTTTGAGCTGGTTTTGGAAATACCGTATGATGTCCTAAGTTGAATAATTCGTTCAAATAAACGCAATAAATTTATTTTCAATAATAAAGCCCTTAAAAAATGGGAGCCCGATCTATCGGGGGAATCATTGACTGGAGTCGTTGCATAATAAGACTAATTTCCTGGTGTAAAGCCTCAATCAAATTTTTGTCCTTCGGAAAATTTATGTAAATCACATTCTGCGTCGAATGAGACCAACATCAGCTCTCCCGATGTGTCGTATGGCCAGTATTCAGCTGGTAGTTGTTAACTTCTAAAGTGAAATGACAAATTACTAGCCAAAAAATGCATAACCTTTTTCAACATCTCCTGAGAAACAGGTTTTCCAGGCGTTCAAAGGGGCTTCTTGTAGTAAATCATTGAACATAGGTGGAAGCTTGGGGTGTATTTGAAATCACCCCAAAACGTCTTGCAAACCAAATTCTAAATTTTTCAAACCAAATTCGGAATTCCCAAATAGAATTTAGAATTTTGAATTTCAAATTCAGGTTTTGTTTCAAAATTTTATAAATAAGTGGGTAGTAAATTTTGAAAAAATCTGAATTTGAAATGCAAAGAAGCCTAAATTTGGAAAAAACTCTTAATTTGCAATACGAAACTCTGACATTGTTTTTCCCAAACTCCAGTTTGCGAAGCCATATTCCCTTTATAATATAATTGGGATTTGGTTTCTTGAATCAAGCTTATACATTCTGTTTGAAATTCCGTAACTCATAAATTCTTTATGGTGGAATATTCCAGTGTTCTCCCACCACCACATTATCGAGATAATTCCCAACGAACATGATTTTTATCATTGTTATTCTAGTCATTATAAACAAATTATTCGCTGTTTCATAATATTGAATGAATTTCTACAACATAATTTCATATTTATAAGGGTCGAATAAACCTAATAAATCGTACTGCATCCATTATAGTACTTACTGGAGGTAGTAAAGCCCATCGAAAGTATGATTTTAGATTAATGCAATCCGCCACCAAAATGGATCACCCTGACAGTATATTATTATTGCGAGCCTGAAGCGACTGTATATTGAACAATTTTCGTTACTTAGCTGTACATTTTTGTTTTAGTTTCATTTTTTATTGGTGGACAATCCAACATGTATATACAGATAATATAAATGACGTTTTTAGTTACAGTTCGAAAAAACTCATACAATGAACGTAAAATATATTTATTTTGTTAATAATAATTGAGGAGGGGACAAGTTATGTAATGTACCAAAGATATTTGTTTTTCGTGTAAATAACGTTTTAAATTATTGAAATAGAGAATATTTAACCCCGTATACAAGGAAAATATAAGATAAGAAAGTAATTATTAGCAATATTAATGTTGTCAACTGCTTATCATAAATTTATGTGTGGTTGTAAGCATAGTCAACATGTTTGTAATATATTATTACCGAAGATTCCTCATTAAATATGGATTTATTGTTTCGTCTTACCCTTTCCCTAATTTTTATAATATCGAAGCTTTGTTTTCTCTTTGAGATTATAAGAAATTGGTGTCCTCCAAAATTAATATTTCCACTTTTATTTCACGTTCAGAGCTGCCAGGACAAATTGTGTTCCGTGTGTGTCTGTCGGTCTGTCTGTCCACATTTCCTTGTTACAGCCATATCTTCCAGAGTTGTAATCCGATTTAGTTCAAATTTTCAGGGATTATGCGGGTAGGGCTCGTTGAGGCCCCATATGAATTTCATAGTGATTGAGTCAATGGTACGCTCTACGCATGCTCGAATTTCGTTAACGATTACGTTGACATTAGATTATAATAAATTATCAAGAGTTTTGAACTCAATAGTTTTTAATTATAATTTATGTTGATATTTTGTCTAGACTGACAAACATCAACACGATCAAGAGTTTTGAACTTACATAATTTTGATTACAAATTTTCCTAGACACGAGGAAGCTATGTGCCATTTCCACGTGGCAGAGTATTTTTATTGAATCAAGCAGAATGAGCACCAGAAATTTGTGGCTGATTAAAAGGAAAGAGTGTTATGCTCAAGATAGTCCCGTGTGAATGGGGAACTTGCATGGTTAATTTTTATTTCAGCGTTTGAAAGATCTTAGAGAGCGGTTTCCAAAAAGGTCTATATATGATGGGTATCCGATTATTGAAATATACCAAAAATGGGTCTTGTCATTTTAACCCAACTGACGTCACCGACCCCTCGCCTGCCCGGGCGGGTTCCTCAGCTCCCTAACCGAAATGACGTCACGCACTCCCTTTCAACCTATTTTTTGGTTAAACAAGACGTAATTTGAAGGGCGCTGAATCAGATTTTGAGGTTCGAATTAAAAAATTCATAGTTAGCCAATTAATTTTGAAGGAATTGGGCAAACTTAAAATCCACCAAACGTCAATAGATTTCTAACGGCCTCCTTGTTCGATTCCGTTCATAGTTGGAGGATTCTCTTGAGGAGCGAATGATGGGTGATCACAGGTGAATATCATCATCATCGGATCAGTGGTATAAGTAAGTAGCCACTTCGCTTGGGCAAAGGTGAAATCCTGAAACTAACAAAGGGGTGGAAAAAGCGGTTGAAAAGTGCTCACTACTCATTATAACAACAAAGACCACAGACTCGTCTTGTTTTGTTAAACTTACGACTCAAAAAACCTGTCAACCAGAAGATCATGTCAGTCTTGAATGCCATCGTAAGTAATTATCATTCTTCAGCTCACAATAAAAATTCGTTCGATTTTCTCGATTAACGGGTCAGGTAATGATTGGTGAAATCATCTCCCGCAGGATCCTAATCAACCATAAAATTATTTAACGGGAAACAGTTAATTTTTTTTTTCCTCACTCCCTCATTTGATTGGGAATTTCAGCGATGGTAAATAAATTAACAAGTATGTAGGTACCAGGTTCTGAGGAAAAATTTTCTCTCATCAATTGATTCAGAAAAAGTTCTATAGAATGAAAAGGTATACCTAATAATAACATCACAGGCTTTGTACCGAGCGTGCCCAATGATTTTTGACCAAACAATAGCTCTTAGCTGAACCATTTTGAAATGGTAGGACAGCATGTAATGGTGTGTAATAATTTGCAGCGTTATTGTGGTGGAAAAATAAAACGAATAACATTGAGTGGAACGTCATTTTGGAATGTTTGGGCTCGTCCAAATTAGTTTCTTCTTGTTTTGAGAGCCCATTACGAGCAAACTTGATTGGCCAATAATGATTGAAACCTCGTAGAACAATAGTTGGTAACAATTATGATTATGAGAAAACAACCAAACTATTCGGGGGAAACGAGTGAACCGCCAATATTCCCTAACTAGGTGATAAAACGAGAAAAAATGCCCGTAGGGCATAACGGAAATAACTACATTCAGTACCGGAGTTATTATGTAAATGTGTTCTAAACTTGTTGACCACTGGTTCGGTAAAATATGGGAGTACTTCAAATACTAGATTATATACTTGTACTTTACTCAGTTTTACCGTTATTTGAAGGTAAGATTCGTGTTTATTAACTAACGATTAGCTGGTGAAGAATGTTATTTGTTGGCTGTTTTGAATCTACGCACGAATTCGTCAGAAAAATTACCTTTCAGCGAATTTTCGAAGAAAATTCAGCTATTGCAATGGCTTCAAAATTTCAGTTATGTAAAATTTTAGAAATTTTCTCCTTGGAAATCCGTTTCTGACCATTCCAAACCGATTCTTAAAATTTAACACTTTTTCATGTGAATAAATAAATACAAACATATATATTTATATATAGGTAATGAATATTCATTTATGTATGTACTCGTATGTGTCACTCCAGACAATAAATATCTGGCTCTGGGAGCCATATAAAAAATCGGAAAAAATTTCAAAATGTCAATAATAACAAAATAAAGGATGAGTTCACAGGCCAGAATTTTTGGAGTATTCCAGGGCCGAATTTTGAGAATTAAGGGTTGAGGTTTTCGGTGTAAAATGCCATCTTAAACATAGGAACATATGGTATATTCGGAACCAGCGCAAAATGTCCTATAAGAATCACCCCCAAAATCAGTTGAAATGATTCTTTGAAAATTCGCTCATCAAGTCATGCTGCATGAATGGAACATTTTTCGATCCTGGTGAAAGTTCACATGGAGAGCTCAGATCATACATTAGAAAATAGCAGATGGATGATTTCGAAGAACGGTGTACCTATTTATTGAAAATTATAGTTATCAGGTTGAGCAAATTAGAATAGGTTAACTATTAACTAGCTAGTTGTACAAATTAATATGGGTCAGGGAAATGAAGCAGTATTAATGAACGGTCCTCCGAAGTTAGTGCGCATTATGCAGGGGCTCGCAAATGTTATTATTGGAATCAAAACGAAAACAAATCATAAAGGATGCCGTCACGTGGTGATTTTTTCTCGTAAAAAGGAAAATTAGTTTGTGGTAAGTAATAGCTGGGACACCCTGTCTATCTACTGCAATAGATCTTAATGCGCCAATAACGAGTTACGATTGGAAGGAGAGAAACGTTAGTGTCATGGCGATGAGCACTATAGAATTTCCTCGAACCATGTCACGAGTACCAAATTTGCGAGTTAAGTTGAACTTATTTAGTGACATTGTTATTACGACCCACGGCCCTGTACATTTATAGTACATCAAGCTATTCATCAGCAGGTAAAGAACTAGACTTCCTTGGCTCCAACAAAACTGTAGTCCACATAAAAGATTACAATTTCTACGCGATCGTCGCCCCAGTAGGTCAATACGGGACTTATTGTGGCGCCACACTCATCTCGCCATTGTTCCTCATTTCAGCGTATCACTGCATCAAGTTCTCCTCCCCCGAAGCGTAAGTAGTTATGTTTCGTAGTCATGTAATGTATAATGTTAGTTGTAAATAATGATAGGTACTAAATAATTAGGGATGTCGGTGGCGTCAAACCTCTATGTTTGGCACCGGTGTGTTTTTTTGGGTAAAAAATGGATGGGTTATATTCATAGTATGTAAGAAAGAGACGATCGTTTTTTCGATCAAAATCAAAATTTAAAATGTTTTCCTAAAAATGTCTGAAAATAAAACGTTTTACACTGATGACAAAAAAGCAGTGATAAGTGCCCGAGTATAATAAATTAGAGCGGGTAGGTATTCGAAGAACTTTTCATTGACGTTTCGAGAACAATAAAGAAACTGGAACTGAAGTTCCACACATTTAGTTCAACACGTCAAATAGGAAGAGCGTAATAGAGTTGATCAAATAGAGTCAGGAAGACTTTTCATTACAACATTTCCATCCTATATCAACACCAACGAAAGACAATCTTGAAATGGCGTACCTACACTCTACACTCTCATATACCGGTTGTTTCATGAGAAGTCCCCCCTTCCATTTCCCTTAAGAAGCGAGATAGGAATAAATTGTTTGATTTTTTTTCGTAAATCTCAAATCCAACATCGAAATTTCATGTAATGTTTAAAAACTTGAAATTTTGACACCAAATTTTTTTTGTCAAATGCAAACCCCCCAATTTCGTCACCTATTCGAGTTTTACGTAATAGTTCATGAAGGAGTAACTCCTCAATAGGAATTTTGAGTGAAACGTACGGAAATACGTTTCAAATGTGCCCCAAAAACAAGAAATCGAGTTTTCTGGGCTTAGTAAACCACATGGTAAAGTATGATAATCTACGTGAGTTCAATGTGTTTTCATCACGCTAAAAAATGTTTAAGATAAAATGTAAATAATGTGTATGTGTAAATAATGTAAAATGTGTGTTTATACGAAGGTAAAATGTTGACAAAGTAGTTACAATCGTGTTGGTATTCATTTAAACAAAATAAAATTTAATACGATCGAGAATTTTCTCTCGATGCCGTTTTCTCCGTTTTCTGTGGCTTCGTATTTACAATGGCGCCCGAAATGACCACTAGTGGGAAACCCTCAACATGCTACCTTCTTGGTTATGTAGCTATTCCTAGCATGGGAAACATGAACATAATCTCAAAGGTCTATAATGTGTGGCAGCAATGAAGCAAAACATCACCCCTCCCGCATGCAGTTCGGATTTCCGTGACACTGACAATTTCCCTTGAAGTTTCTCGTCGCCACGAAATTCCTGCCTTTTTCAGGTTTTCGGAGGCTATTAATGAACTTAAAATTAGCATATTATACTTATTCACTAGAAAATCCGTAGAACAGTGTGTTCTGCCCAACAGTTAGATCAACGCGGGGGATTGCTAACTATGTCCTCCGCAGCCAAATGAATCCACCCACAAAAATAAAATGCGTAAAAGGTACCCTTAGTAATTTTATCTGATACCTGTGAAATCGTTAGACTGGCAGTGATGGTAAAGGTTTCAGTTCAGAAAATGGCAAAATTGCAAAACTGAAGCTATAAAAGGTTTCATGTTGAGTTGAAAACCTCAGATCCGACAATTGGAAGAAATTCTGAAAGATTAGAGATATACAAGATCCAATAATAATGACTTGAAAGCCGTCTCACCTTCCAACTGCAATAATGAGGCGTACATGCGTACCAACTGACGGTCCTTTGTTTGCTGTTGTAAAAAATACCCCTATTAGCGAAATAATGGAGATGTCGGAATGGATTCAAAAATGTTTACAGAAAAATTCACGTACGAAAATGTTCCTCGTAGTAAATCTAGTTTATAGCGTTCTATATGGAGTTCTGGATTTATATGCACTTTTTAGGACGTGTATATTATCAATAATGTTATCAACATCAAGTTGAGAGATGAAAGAACCGCATTCCTACGTATCCATTTCAGACCATCCTTAATTAAAATCGACGAAGATAACGAATGAACAGGGAAACATGTGGTCTTAAGTAATCCACGGATTTCATGTCTCGGCCCTGGAATTATAGTTAGCAAATTTGGACCGTTGAGTAGTGAGTCGTGAGCTATGTCGGTTTTCACATAATGGGTGGCGCATGCGCATTCATATTAGACCTGCATTCGAACTACCTTCAGAATTCAAGCGAATTTGGACTACCTATTGGGTCGTACCATATGGGTAGTTCGTTCATTTTTGTTTATTATTTTCAATAATGAACCTTTGGCACGAAAAAAAAAGTTTAACCCCCTCTCAAAATTAGATGTTTCAAGGTACGTAGAATCCAAAAATCGAATTTTCACTAGATTTCCGCCACCAATAGATCATTTATGCATTAAATTTGGAGGGTATAATCAATGAATATCAAAATTCTACAGTTATGTAAACTCTAATTATTATTGTTTTTTGTGTCAGGAAGTGGAGAGCGTATTTCGAGGTCGAAAACAAATGCGAGCCCCACAAGGGTTTGTCTGTGAACGTGTCGCGTGTTTACTTTCATGGGAAATCGGTTGTCGACAAAAAACAAATCAAGGACGACGTGGCCCTTTTACAATTATTGAGGGAGGTGACGAGCATAACGCCTGCCAGACTACCCGAAAAAGGTCAGCGATGGTGATACTTATTCAAAACCGAGTAAATGGTTTCAGGTTCATCCGTTCATCTAATATGATAGGGAGTGCTGATGGTACTTAGATGCGTTAAAACATGCGACTATAGACAGAGAGTCAAACCTAAAGTTCTCGGTATGAACAGTCATACATCATTCAGCGGACGGACAGTGGTCCAAAATTATTATTATTATTATTATTATTATTTGGCAAAATGTATGTGCTGAACGATTCTTATAGGAGATTTTGCGCTGATTCCGAATATAACCCATGTTCCTAAAGGTACCTGAAAGCTAAACAGCTACCGAAATCGCAAAAATAGGGAATTCACGTTTGTTATCATTATAATTGCTCGAATTTGTTTTTGTAAAGTTAAGCTGAAGACCTGAGAATTCTGCGTCAAACAGAACCAACGCCAGCTCACTAATGTAGTAATGATGTTTCGTGATGTTTTCAGTTTTCTCGACTTTTATCGTTTTCACGAATGAAAACGGAAAACTGAAAAATTACCAAATATCATGGCTACTTTGTTGGTGACTTTGAATAAAACACCGTCATCTTTTCTTTTATACAAAAATAATTTTCAGCAGTTCTCGTAACCAGCAACGTGGATTTTCTAGGTTCTTCTTTCGATTTCGGAGCTTTTAAGCTATTTGAGGTATAGAAACTTGGGGTGTATTTATGCGAAATCATCACAAAATTCCCTTAAGGGTCGTTCAGCACATAGTTTCGGGAAGGAAAACCCCATTTTGGACCACTGTGGGACTACTCGTTTTGGCCCGTGTTCTGTTCGCATGCGTCTGGACGCAGCTTTAGTAGGTATGTCCCTGTCGGAGAAGGACGATTTTTTCTGTAACACATGAAGCTGATTATACGATTTAATGGAATTCATAAAAGATCTTCTGAAGGCCAGCCTCCAACTATATCCTCCAAGTTTTAGCGGACTCACGTCGTTATACCGTGAGAAATCGGTGTTTGCGGAAACTTACATTTTGTGCTGCGCAGAAGCTGCTATTGATCCCACAGGTCTAACGTTTTATGGAGGACCGTCAAGGGTCCAACCAGCAAATTCACTGAAAATCGGAGCAAGAAAGAGACAATTTTGCCGAATGGAAGGAAAACGACATTCACCTCACAAAAGTGAAAACAAGCTTCCACTACCTTTTTTAGACTGGGAGCAAAATTATACGAGTAATAAGTCGTTGTAACCTAAATCGTATAGTACATTCAAAACATTATACGAGCAATATTATACGAGTGATATTCGTTGTCACCTTATTCCTACATTCAATCGTTTCCTCAGACTTTTGTTATGATAATTGCAGCGTTTCAAATCGAATTTACAGATCCATCTCCGGGTGAAGTTGGAGTAATCATTGGCTACGAAGCCAGGAGGCCGAGGGCACAATCTAGGCGCATGTTTTTGAAGGAACTTGCCACGGGTAAGAAACAGTGGCTGACCTGCCCTCTACGAAAGAAATTACAGATGGTGCAGTTGAATAGCGAGTGCGTCGATAAAGAAGGTCAGCAAGTACCCGAAGGACAATTCTGTTCATATAATACTCCTGCTTCATCTGCTGACTGTCGAGTAAGTCCACAGATGTGGTAGAGTAACGTGAAATAGGTGGTCGTAATGACGGTCTGGAATCCACTTGGTCTGGAATCCACTATAGAACGTTGAGCCGAAAAAGCCTTGTATTGTTGCCTGTTGAGGAATGGACTTCCTTTTTATTCTTTAAAATTGCAGACCTAACGGAGAGCTTTCCAAAAAGGTGCAACATGATGGGTCGGAAATGAACGGGAGAGGGCAAAAAAGGGAAAGGAAAAAGCGTGCGACGTCATCTGGTATGTATTACCTTCGTCAGGGATACATGATACTTACCAGATGACGTCACGCGTTTTTACTTCAACCTATTCTAGCCAAACTACTCGAATTTCGGGGCTGAAAATTGGCATACTGGGGTTTCCGATGGCGCTGAAGAAGATTCTGAGGTCAGCAATAGTAAATTTCATTGATGTTAATTTTTCTTAATCTGCAAAAAGTTCAGAATTAGCTTATCACTGCAGAATCCGGAGGTGCGAACTATGCAGTACAGAACCCAGGAGAGCTCCTATATCGAAGACCCTGTACAGCATCACGGTGCTTCGGGTGGCCTGATTAATGCTGAAGCATTCTAGCTATGTTCGAACGATCTACATTATCCAACTAAAAAATTCAACCTGTAGAATGCCATACGGCATTTTTCGTTGTTGGGTGTTGGTGAAGAATATTATATGGGTTCTTCACCCTCACACAACCTTGCATCAAACCCAACATGGCATACAACAAACGTCATAGTTATTCTGAACCATCCATTAGCAAGTCGAGTACTGGAAGCAAAAGCTTGCTTTTGATGTAAAAGCAATATCATAGTTAAACTTCGTAAGATATTTTTAGATAAATATTTATGAATTTGGGATTCTCAGCTATTAAACAATATTTGAGTTAACTGATGAACTTTTAATTCAGTTCGACAGTGGAGGACCATGGTTCCATGAAACACGCCCTGGCTACAAGATTCTGGTTGGTGAGTCACATATCAGGAAAACTTGAAAATCATCTAGGTACCTTACAAATAACAGTGGATCTTCGATTTTCCAAACTAGATACCCTTCATTTTCGAAGTTTCAGCCCTAAAAAACAACCCAAAAACCCGAGAGAAAAAAACAACCCACTATTTTTAAAACAATTACCATATGAAAAAATGTATTGTCTTCACCTCATTTATTCAAAATCATTTTCTTAATGTTGGGAAAATATATTGTGGAGTTCCACATAGAACCTCACTCAAAAGAGAGTAGGTACAGTTACTACAAATCTATACTTCAACGTAACAGTATTATTCTTGCACTTGACCTACACAACAAGCCCTCGGGAATTTGAATAGTAGCGAATTTTATTTCAAAAAATGTTGTATTTCCTTGCAATTTATATCATGCCAAATCAACTAATTGATTTTTTTTTCAATACAGGAGTGTCGACATTTGGCGACTTTTATTGTAAACCCAATGGGATTAATGGCTTGTACACAAATGTGCACGCTTATCTTGGGTGGATCAAAGATGTAATGAAAGGCAGAGCGATCGGTGACATTAAAGTTGTCAGTTATGACGACAACGACGACGACGATGACGATTATGATGACGACGAAGAAGATGAAAATGAAGGAGAAGACGACGATGATGACAACGATGAAGATGATGATAATGACGAGGAAGTCAATGATGATGACGATGGCTACAACGACGACTTTGATTCCAATGACAGTGAATCAGACTTGGACGGAAAAAACAATGATTCACACAGTGACAACGACTTTGGCGAAAGCTATGAATACCGCGATGATTATTATGCAGATAATAAAACAGACGGCGACGAGGAAGGTGGTAGTGATGAAGATGAATATGATGACAAAAGTTATGACGACTATGACTCCCAATGGATTCCTGCAGGGTCAGTCTTCGTGGTTGGGCCTCCATTCATCCAATAAATAAACATTGTGTCTTCATACCTTCCTTCCTTCATAAAGCACCTACATTCATAGACTCCATTAGCTCTGCGTTACTACTGTGAAAATGTGGGACTAACTTACAACGCTGGAGTACTGCCACTCCCCTACCCTATTTACCAGGTTTTTTCGTGTTTCTTTATGCTTGGACCAATATAAACACCACAATTTGAATAAACAGTCTTTATTTCACAATAAAATCTTTCGGTTAACAAATTAGACTGTGAAAAATTTATTCTTCACCTCTTTCAACTCTGAAAACATATCCATCCACTCAAAACTATTCAGTCTTTCCGACTTAGCAATTAGCCTACTAGAGTAGGCTAGGGAGATACTAGAATAGGTTTCAGGCAAACAAAAATGAAAAATAGAGCGAGCACTGATAAGATAAAAGTTGAACATCAAACGTTGAACATCATAAAAAATCTCATTTTGGAGAAGAAAAAAATTAAGTTAATGATCCTCATAATCATCCTCTTGTGTTAATCATCCTTTGTGCATTGGCAGTTTTTGTTTTGAATTGAATTTGAATCCTGAATTCTTGGTTTTGTTGGTTGTCAGCTTGTTAGTTTTTGTTGGTTTTTTCAAAGTCAAGCTACCTATTCAGTTTCAGTTTAGTTAGTCAAAGTGGTTGTGATGTGGTGGTGTCTTGAGAAGTAATCTAAACCTGTTGATGGCGTAATAGTTGAAATATATATTGTGATCGTAAAAATCTGGCGTAGAGTAGAAGTAATTACCCTGCCAAAAACAAAATCGATCCCCATATATAAATATTACTTATCATTTCACTCCTTAAACATCAAACAATTAAGAAAAAATGTTTGCGTTGATTTCCGACTGTGTTTTGTGTCGATGGTTGAGGTACCTGATTCACAGATTCCTAAAACGATCAGCACCTTTGCAAACTCGCTATACTGTCATCAGTAGCCTGATTCCGAGTTCCCTCGCTGCAAGGAAGTCCATAAGAAGATGGATATAATATATGTCTGATTACCACACAAATCGTGATCTAATTTGCCTCAACAGATCTATGAGCTAAATTTTTGCCCCAGGTTATGTTTGAGATCAACTTTTGACCCATAGCTGATTTGTGAAAAAATTCACTCAGCTGCTCTACAAACGCTTTTTTTTTTAAGTAATAAATGGAGCACCTCCTATAGATCAGGTTTCTGGCCTTTCTGCGTAGATCACATGCCCATATAGATACCTATTTCGGGAATTCAGAGTATCCCAATAAAAACTGTGAAACGATCGGAAAATAATTTTTCCAAGAATAAAGTTAAGTACGCCTATTTTCCATTTAAAAAGCCCCTCAAATTCGTACCCATTCAGAATTCAACATCATAGAGGAACGACGCACAATGATTATTATTCTTCCAACCATTAAATCTTCTGAAAATGTTGTTGTTTTTCGTTACAAAATGGTTTGCCAATACATATTTTTGGTGCAATAACTTAGATTCATGATCAGGACAATAAAAAACAGTAAATGACGTGAACCTATCAAAAAATCAGTTAATTTTCAACACTCACATCAAAAGTCAGAGAATTCGGTCATTTTCGCCTTATCAGGTACTCGTTAATTTTAATGTTCGTGTTCGATTCATGAAGGTCAGTTCGAGTACAGACGAAGAAGAAACACTTTATTTACTTGGTAAAAATAGGCCTTTGGTATGTACCTCCATAAAACATGGCACGTGCCCGATAATCATAATAAATTATAGAGAAGCACCTATAGGCTGACCTGATGACCAATTAAGAAAGCAATAAAGAGAAAAGCAAAATTAGGTTGGTTCTTGAGTACAAATGTGTCGGTGATGGAGTTAGCTGTCAGCTGGCATCATTATAGTAGGTATAGAATTCCATGTACAATAAACCTCGTTTCAAAGATCCTGTATAATGATAATGTTGCTTAATAATAAATTTGCTTTAGGCGCATGTTTAACCTACACTTCATGGGTCTCTGTGTAGGGTTTTCTAAAGGTAGGTAGAAATTATCGTTGTCAGTTTGGTTTGACAAACTTGTTTCGTTTTATAATCTGTGTCCTCCCCTCCCCTCCCCACCATCGATGGATCTGATAGTTTATACGTGATTATAAGTACCCATGGAAAAAACCCAACCGACCTTGGTGAATGAACCATAATTATTATTATGATCGCCAGTAACGCCAGTAAATGATAATTTATTATCCAAGAACAATTATTATAGTCACCTGACCTCATCTCAAAAAACCTTCTCACCACGTCCCAAGGTGGTCTGAAGCTTGTTGATCAATGTTTTTTTTCGTACAGAACACCTCCCGGGCAAAACATGGTGGCGTTTACCAAGGGCTGACGTTGTAGAACACCAAGTTAAAAACTCTTGCATACAAGTCTGCAACGCATTGGGACATTTC
>JAEMON010000012.1:12713594-12725547 GCA_030264115.1 Lygus lineolaris
GACGATACTTATCTCCTCATGACATGGTCAGGTCGTCAACACTCTAATACATGCGATTTCCTTGAAAAACCCACGTTTTTCTGCGTTCAAACACTATTTTCTCCATCAATTAATGTACCAAAATTAGAAAATACTACACCGTTGGAAAGTTGAGATTTTGGCTCAACTTTTGGGCTTACAGGCAAAAAATCTCATGCTAGATGACGGGGACCTGTGAGCGATTGAAAGATGAGTGATGATGAGTGATTTTCAAGATTTGGCAATTTTTTCTCTTCAAGTTCATGTTTCACCCATTTCGTCTTCAGAAAAAACTTTGGTTTTCAATTAAGGAAATATAGGACATTTAACGCTCTTTCCAATGATATATTTCTTTTCAATTTTACACTGTAAATTAAGGAGTTAGATATGGCTGTTTTAGTTATGAAAGGTCGAAAGAAAAAACAAAATCTTAAAATTGAAAAAAACTTTGATGGTTTTTTTGACTCGGTTGATGTTCAATGATCCAGGGTGAATGACCTCACCAGTCCGTTTTTTATCTTATTTTTATTTTGCGATATTTCGGTGCCTTTGATGGTCACCCTCATCAGGCATGGATATCACAGTATAGTGACTGTGTATTGCACCCACTGTGGGGCATTGGTATAGAATTGCAGTGCTATCATCACCCAGGGGTATCCCTGACCAATGGATGCAACTGTTCCAATGGTGATGGTTCTCCAGATGGTTGATTGATTGAAATTGTAGCAGTTTTGTTGGGATGTTTATGTTTGTGAATTTGGTGTTTTTAAAAGGCGATAGATTGAAGGTTTGAACAGTAGAGAGAAGGGAACTTGCACATTGGCAAACGTGTTTGCATCTATTGGTCAGGGATACGCCCCTGGGTAATGATAGCACTGCAATTCTACATATTCCAATGCCCCACAGTGGGTGCAATACACAGTCACTATACTGTGATATCCATGCCTGATGAGGGGAGCCATCAAAGGCACCGAAATATCGCAAAATAAAAAGAAGATAAAAACCGACTGGTGAGTTCATTCACCCTGGATCATTGAAAAAACTCAAGAAATAAAT
The DNA here is from genome assembly GCA_030264115.1 of Lygus lineolaris. Classification (NCBI taxonomy): domain Eukaryota; kingdom Metazoa; phylum Arthropoda; class Insecta; order Hemiptera; family Miridae; genus Lygus; species Lygus lineolaris. Next base: position 12,714,669 of record JAEMON010000012.1, read on the forward strand.
GGGTTACAAAAAACTCTATGAGACGGTTTTTATTGGCAATTACCTGTGGAATCGATACCTGGCATGTGTCAGACACTTAAGTGTAACACCCTGTATGGATGGTGACCATCCCTACAGAAATAGGTATACCTACTTCAAACTGACGCGACGGCTCAGACGATAGGTAGCCAACAGCCCTATGTAGGTATCAACTCGGTAAACTAACGTGCAACTAGTTGAATGGCTAGGTAGTGTTACATAAATCCTGCGTGTAAGGTTTTTAATAAACTAATAACGATGGGGATGATTTGGAATGAGATATGGATAATGAAGGGTTTCAAGGACAACTGTCCGTGGAGTGAAGAGGAGAAGGTGGGGACTAACACGTAAGATTTACGTGTCCTACCAGTGCGGGGTTAAAATAATGAACATGCATCCGAGGGGATTCGGGTTGTCCACTGAGGGAATTCATTGGTACCAATACTCGTAAACGAATACAGCTCTCGAGTAATATGAAAGAAAAACATCACATCTTTTCATTTTATAACCTCTTAAAACCGAAACTTGATCACCATTGAAAGTCTATTTATCAACCATGAACACTAAAAACTATTATCCCCTTTGGATATTGATATTAAAAAAAACACGAAAAGCCACGGGGTTAGTTGTTCTATAAAAAATATCAGCGCAACCTGGAAGAAAAACCCAGGTAATTACGAGACAAATCGCGATTTCAATGACAGAATGACGATTTCACAAGAAAACGGCGAGCATTTGAACGTCAACGGAGAGCATTAATGGACAAATGGCATCCAAGTGCTCAATAAATCTCGTCAAATGGTGCCTACAATAAAGACGACGAAAAACAATAGAAAATGAAAAAGAGATGCTCAAACTTTGGTGGCTCCCTCTGGAATCGGAAGTGGGCAGATGAATTATGGTATGATTATTGATGGTTGCACAGCCAAGTGTCCTGTGAGTTAGTCTGCGGTGGATCGTGGATGCCGGAATGGCGAGCTCTAATGTGGTCTTTATAGCTTGCGCAGTTTTCGCCACTACTTTCTGTGAGTGTGCTGTGGATTATTATCGTAGTTTCACTTTCCTTACTTGGCCCGAAGGGTGGATAGCAAGTATTTCAACCGGGATTTCTGGGAATCAGCCTGGATATATCTGAAACTGATGGTACGAACAGTTTTTCAAACTTTTCTCATCCATTAATTTTCCAATTTTATCACTGTTTTCGTAACTCATCTTTTTCACATCTCAAGAGCATACCTACAGGGTGGTTTTTAATGAATGGATCACCCATTTCGTCAAAAACAGGGTAAACTTTTTTTTCAAACGGCATCCCCCCTATTTTTGACGAGGAATTCAAATATTACATTTTAGCGCGCCGCGCATGCGCCAAAATGAGCGAAACGCGCACTAACTTGGTTTTTTCAAACGGCAACCCCCATTTTTTATTGCAGATTCGGATTCTAAGCAAAATTTAATGAACATTTGACACCTCAATCGATTTTTTTTAACGGCGCTCAACCCTATCTGCAAGCGCTTAAAATCGCTCAACCGTTAAATTGCGCAAAAATGAGATTTTTGGGGACCCAGAGTGTGGCACATGAAATTCCTTTTTTTCGACACTGACTGACGTGGTGATATCAGTTTTTTATTTATATTGATTAAACCGAGATTACAGCCTAAAACATGGTCGTTTTTTGAGAAAAATCACCTTATTCTGGCTCTTGATCATTTTAGTTTTAGTTAGATCAGTTTTTAGGCAGGAAGGTTAGTTCCTACACTCTGAAGGATACTCGGAGAAAGAAAAATAAGTCACATGGCCTCGACGAGATTATATAACGACCCGGCTGTCTAAGAACTGATCTAACTAAAACTAAAATGATCAAGAGCCAGAATTAGGTGGTTTTTCGTAAAAAACGACCATGTTTTAGGGTGTGATCTCGGTTTAATCAAGTAAAATAAAAAAAATGATATCACCATATATGATACAGCGTCAAAAAATAATGAAATTCCATGTGCCACACTCTGGGTTCCCAAAAATTTGATTTTTTCGCAATTTCACGGTTGAGCGATCTTAGGCGCTTGCGAAAAAAAAATCGATTGAGGTGTCAAATATTCATGAAATTTTGGTAAAATACGAATCTGCAATAAAAAATGGGGGTTGCTATTTGAAAAAACAAAGTTAGTGCGTGTTTCGCGCATTTTCGCGCGAAAATCTAATATTTGAATTCCTCGCCAAAAATTATGGGGGGTACCGTTTGAAAAAATTTGTTTACCCTTTTCGTGACGAAAATTGGAAGGGGGATCCATTCATTAAGAAACACCCTGTATGTAGTATCCAAATTTTGAATTTAAAACATTATTTGTAAAACGTTTATAGTTTGGAATCTGAAATTTCAATAGTCGAAGGCTCTTCAGAATCGAATTATAACAAGAATGCCGTAAACAGATTGGTAATTGGTCGATAATTAACGGAGAAAAGTTTGAAGAACTACCTAGTCAAGGCTAAAATGGTTAGGGAAAGGGGAAGTGCGCGGTCATCCCTCTTTCCAACTAATTAGTCCCGATAGTTATTAGTAGGGGTCGGATTTTTATGTATTCAAACAAACAAAATATGTAACTAAAATATCTATTTTTTTATTGTCATAAAATATAAATATGTGAAGTGGATGAAATTTTTCTGAAATCTTGTAAAAATGGTTAAACATTTTGGTCACAATAAATTGTGGAAATACAAAAATAGAGCCTATTCGAGTGTGAATTTCACGGGTTTTCTCAGCAGAAAAGACAGTGTCCAAGCCTAAATGAGTTTACGTGACACCACAGCAACAATAATGGCCTCAGAGCAACACAGTCTGTGAGCTTTGGTTTACATAGGTCTCTTGTCACACAAAACGTGATCCCCCCCCTCCTTGCAAGTGTCACAGCTACCTACAACCACCATTGTAACAGTCAGGTACTGACTTAGTACAAATAAACACATTGATTGATTGATTGATTGACAGCTACCTACAAATCTTCTTCAAAACTCTGAAAAAAATTTGAAATTAAAAAATATTTAGATCTCTCATTTAATGAAATATTTGAAAATGCATAATTCAATCGATGAAATATTAAAAAATACGTGTTTCAATCAATGAAAAATATATATATTTTTTTAATATGTAAGTATAAGTGTCCGTATGAACACAATGTCATGTAGTTGAAATCATAGGTACGTAGTCTAGGAAAATAGCCCGTGCAATCCCTAAAAATTTTACCAAAATTGGTCGAGTAGGTAATAGTTTCGGAGTTATGGCTAGGAAAACACATTTCAAGTTTGATCATGCGCAGAAGATATTAGCTTCTGACCCAATCGTGACGAAATTCATAGAAAATTGTCCCTCAAGATTCCATCAAAGTCGGACCATTACTTCATATAGTTTTGTCTGGGACAAGGAATTTATTGACCACAGACAGCCAGACACGGAACCAAAATTGTTCAAAAAGCTCTAAAACGTAAAAAAAGTGGACATTTTGATTTTGGGGGACAACTTTTTTTTTTTCTTATATCTTGCTCAAATACACAGCTTCTTACCTTCGGCAGTGAAGAAGCAAAATATGTGAATAGATTCCAACGAATCCTGTTCGTAGTGATGAGGTTGTCGTATGATTTCCTATTGGCAGCTTATTACTCTTTGATAGCCGAAATTCAGGCAATTTTTAGGACGTTTCGGGCCGATGACCACCTTAAGGAGCCAAGGGACGTTTTTCCCATTTTTCTCAGCCAATTCTGGACCGATTTTAATGCGGTTTGCGGGATTTTTCTTGTTATTCAATTCTCTCGGTGGATCCACTATGTATAATTCTAATTTTGTCATTTTGAATTTTTCACGTCCGTTTTTAAATTTCAAAGTGGCATAACGGCACCTTGTCCCCCAAAATAATGATAAAAAAGTAAAGAATACTGCATCAAAATCCGTTGAAAATTGGCAGAGTAAAATTGGAGAAACTGTGCAACAGGAAATGTTTAGGGGTGGGGGGAGGTTTGATTTTTTGAACTTAATGGTCCTAAGTAGTAATAAAGTTATAGTAAGAGTTCCTATAAACAATTCAGTAGCTGAGATTTAGGCATTTTCCAAGAAAATGGAAAATTCCCTTGCCCCCTTCGACTTCAAGGTCTTCAATCTTGACCATGAATATAATCCTTGATCATTGTTTTCCTACTCTTCCACAGAACGAGGACGGTTTCCATTTACGATAGATGCAGTTACCGATCAATACCGGGTTCAAACCTGATTTTATTCAACTGCATTGAAACTTGAGAAAATTAAAGAAAGAATTATGATCTATAAAAAATTGGAACTTTCAGATGCTTTTAATAGTATCAAAATAAAGGATTAGTTCGTTGGACAGAATTTTTGGGGTACTCCAAAGGTTCAAATTTTGAAAATGTAGAGCCAAAAATCGCTGGGGTCAAATGGGTATCTAGAGGGTCAGATGTAGATAAATAATTGTCAAAAAACGTGTTTTTTGAGATTTTGGTGTAAATTATCATCCTGAACATAGAAACATATTTACGGTATATTCGGAATCAGCCCAAAATTTCCTTATAGGAATCACCCACAAAATTGGTCAAAATGATTCTCTGAGAAAATTTGCTCATCAACTCATGATGCATGTATGGAACTTTTTTTTTTGTGTTTTTGCGCTTCTAAAAAGATGAAATGAAATTTTTCCGAAAATAATTAAGAGCCTAATGACCAAAACGGACTTGAAGCCGGTTTTGATGGCATGCAGGCAAGTGCGTAAAAATGGGCCTATCTGCTCCCTGTGGGTGCGTGGGTCTCTCTGTGGCGTTTTATCGTGGAATTTTTCATATCTTTTACTCAAGTACCTTGAGTTATCTCGTTAATTATTCAAGTAAGCACTTTTTTACAAGCAAGATCGATATTTCAAACCCCTCCTCCCACCGCTCTCAGAATTTTGAGTTTTACGACAAGACAATATTTTCATTGTGTGTTATCGGTTTCAAGACCGGTGAAGCGTATAGGCAATATGAGGTGTTTGTAAACGATAAGTACTTAGCTACTGATAGAGTTTATGTCTCGTACAATTATTTGGTAAACAGTGAACAAAGTTGTAATTCTGTTTTCGTCGTAAGAGCAGCTAAACAAAAATCGGTCAAGTGAATCGACTAAGATGAATTAAATTTCTGAAAGATCGGGCCACTAAAAAATCACGATTAATCATTATTTTGAGGAATCCACCTTTGCGCAAGCGTAGGTACAAATGAGACTAAGGGCGGGATTTATAGGAGGTCCTCGAGTTTCAAGAAGACCTTGAGATGGTCTTCGGTCTTCAAGAAATTCGGAATACGAATTCGGCCTAAGTAATTCTCGAAGACCATCTCAAGGTCTCCTTGAAACTCGAGGACCGTCTATAAATTAATAACCCCTTGTGGATATCTCTCATAGAGGTCGTCCGATGAGGATTTGATGTTCAGAAGACTGTATGCTCAGGTTCTCCTATAAAGTCAACGTCAGTAACAAGACGTAACAAGAAGAAGAAGGAGTTTTTAAAATTGTGGTAGGGCTTCACCTTTTTAGATAGAGTAAATAGTAGTAATATAGCAGAAAGCGGCAGAATGAATAATCAACTACGAATCTTCATAAAAATAACAATATACCTTCATTTGCATCAGAGTCTACCAAAGGTAGAAGAGGCTTTATATTTCCACTTTCGGGATCGACCAAATTGTTATTCTCCAACATTGAAATTTCCACTGTAATTTTCCGTTTCAGAACTTCTTGGTCGTTGTTACAGCCCTAATAACCACAGTTTTCATCCAATTTCGTTCAAATTTTCTTGGACTCAAGGAAGCTATACGCCATTTCCACTTGGAAGGTTATTGTTGTATGATTAACATGAAATTAGTCTAATTTTGGACAATCTTGAGGTCGACTTACTTGAAAAATTGGGAAATTTATTCTGGTCCTAAGTTATAATTGGGATATTGAGTTCCTACTCAAGAATAATTTTGAATTATCCCACAGCTTCATTCCTTGCAAAAGCCGCTAAAAGGCATTTTATCCATTGAAGCTCGTCATCAACTTGCGAAGTTACATCCACATCCTTACGAGTCTTTTGGAATTTAATGGGCCATGTTCGCTGATCATTGTCATGATGTCATAACTTCTAGGACGGCGGAATATGGGAATAAGAAGGATCGAACGATAAATCACCGGAAGAATTACAAATCGACGTAATAATGACCATAACCTATGTCGGAACTGTATTCATCTTCAGTCATCTTGCGTTACCTATACAATTGTTTTATAAAATCGGTTACTAGATAGATCTGTAGGCACCGGCCACCCTTCGGAAACGGTCAAATGATATACAGAATGGTGCCAAGTCATACTTAGGTACAAGAATGCCTTACGTAAAATTTCACAATGGCCAACAGGTCCCTAAATACCTAAACTGCCACATACATCTCAAAAGTTTGTCTCGATGAAAGCAAGTAGATTTTGTAAACTTTTTCCAGTGGTTTGAAGAAAAAATCACGTCAGAAAAACCACGTTTACCGTTTACCACGTTACCACAAAACCGGTTTTCCACGTTTCAGAAAATTATGTTCTCCGTAGAATGAAAGATGGTCCCCTATGAAATTCAGTACCAGCCAACCAACGGTAGCCTCTGCGCATGCGTAAACATGAAATCCTTGAAACATCAATTTCTCGCGACCTAATGGTCCGATTTCGCTCAAATTTGGATGAAAGTTGAGGATCGGAGATTCGATAATGCCCTATGAGTTTCATCAAGATCGGATCAGTGGTGCCCACTGCGCATGCGCAAACGTGAAGCTTTCATAACTTCGACAATTTTCATCCAATTTCGATGGAATTTTCAGGGATTGTGCATTGTACTAATAATCCCTTTGATGATTTTTTAAATATATATATGTTATATATAATCATGTTATGGATACGAGGAAGCTATGTGCCACACCCAGCTTGGCAGACGTTTTTTTCCATGTTTAACAACACTGAGAAGTCTTACGAAGTTTGTAGAATTTACTATTAAAGCCACAAAAACCTTCTCCTATATCGAAATCCATCTCCCAATGTCAAATCAACGTATCCCAATTTAACCATTTAAATTCGTGTTTTATGTATTGGCCTTTTTACATATTTCATCTTCATCTTGCGGAAAATGGGAGCTTAGCGTAAAACATCAAAGGTCGTTTTAAATGTTCATTCGGAGGTATTGAAATTAATATACCAAAATCGATAGGTATGAGGATTGAGAAAACTGTCAAATAACTTAGTTAAAAGTGGATCTTTGAGAATTCTTACAATCAGTCGTGCTGGATCTTGCTTTCTAAGAGTCTAGCAGATTGTGCCGATTGAACCCCACAGGTATGTACTTTCCAGCTGTCACTTCACTTTCCCAAACCTCAGGTGACAACTCGGCGAGTTTCGTGACAGTACGACCGGCCGAAACGTCTCTTTCGACAATGAAAGTAAACTCTCATCAAAGTTGGAGTTTACCTATACCTATAATATACCTACCTTACTAATCTCAGAGACCTTCTCTATCAGAGAGGTACAGTTGCCAAGTAGGGGATTTTCACCCTAGATTTAGGGTTTCTTTCATTGAAAGGGGTTTTTGGGGGGAAGAAACGTTCGGCGTTTTTTTTAGGTTTTTTTTTCTATGGGGGAAAACCCCCATTCCATTAAGATCTTATTACCTTCTGTGTTGTACCTTGAGTAGCAAATAGTGATAGTTATAGGTACTAAGTTGTTGTACCCATCTGTTTTATGAACCTACCTCTGATGTTGATACAAATTATACCTACGTAGCATAATATTGTACGGATGAGTTTTTATTCTCTTCTTACTCAAATATTCTGCAGAAGACAGTCTGTTCCGCGACAAGCCATAATGTAGGGTAATATTTGCATGACGTCAGCTGGTTCATTGTGCGTTGTGCAAATGAATGGGTTTCTGGGGTATACACGCACTAAAAAGTGATTTTCAACATGGGTTCAAGGTTTTTTTTAGGGGGTTTTAGTCCTTGCCTAGGGATTTTTCGAAAAAAGGTTGGCAACCGTGCAGAGAGGATTCTCATCAAATGGTCGGCTACATTCCTTATTCATACGAAGGTACTCCGGATTCTGCCAAAAAATTCACTTTAAATAATTATTTATTGAGCGACGTTTCGGGTCAGCATTAGACATATCTTCCAGTCAAATTCAAATACCTAAGGGAACTTTTTATTTGAAATTGACTGGAAGTCTCCTTCCTTCCCGTAAACAGGAAAGGGTCGACTCGAAACGTCACTCAATTAAGAATGATTTAAAGTGAGTTTTTTTCCTGAATCCCGTCTATCTACCTACAAATATCTGAAGAGGAAGAGTTGGAAATAAAAATCGAGAAAATTTTTGACGGAAAAGCTCGGCGTTGGGACCTCGTAATTCTAATAAAATTACGTAAACTCAGTTAGAGCTATAAACACAGACAAACTACGGGATGATGTACCTTTGATCTTCTTTCTTATTCTTCTTCTTTATTACTTTTAGGTTCTATTAACCCAATTATGTTGGGCAACGATAATTCTGATTAGAAATTGTTGCAATTTTTTTAAATAAGGAACAAATCAAACATTTATTGTGAACATCTCTTCTCTCATTCTTTGCATTATTCTCTCATTGTTTGCACGATTTCCTCATTTACGCTAGCGTTGGTTTGGCGGAAACCGCGACCAACCTTCTCGCGTCAGGTTTTGGGACTTGTTTATTATTATTGTTCTAGTCCAGGTTGGTTGTATCCTATGGTGACATATTTTAGCGAATTTTCGAAGAAAATGGAGCTATTGGAATGGCTTCAAAGTTTTTTGTAATGCAATATTTTGACAATTTTCTTCATGGAAATCCGTTTCAGACCATTCTAAAACGATTCCTGAAATTTAACACTTTTTCATATTTATATATTTATATAATATGTATTTATATTAGGTACCTATATATATGTGTGTACTCATCCAGACGATATCTGCCTGAGGGACCGAGATAAAAAATCCAAAAAAATTTTAAAATTTCAATAATATCAAAAGTAAGGATGAGTTCGTTGGCCAGAATTTTTGGAGTAGGTACTCCAAGGGGTCAAATTTTGAAAATTTAGTTTCAAAAATCGCTAAAAAACATGTTTTTTGAGGTTTTTGGTGTGAAATACCATCCTAAACATAGGAACATAAGGTATATTCGGAATCAGCGTGAAATTTCCTATAAGAATCAGCCACAAAATCGGTTAAAATTATTCTTTGAAAATTCGCTCACCAACTCATGCTGCATGAATGGAACTTTTTTTGTGTTTTGTGAGCCGAAAAGTGATTAATAGGTATGTTTAATCATTTTCTTAATTTTTCCAAAATGGTTGTACCTTGTGATATAGTGGTAAAATCTGTTGGAATTGAAACCATTAAAAAAATATAAATCACCAAAAACAGTCCAATAACAAACAAGCGTTATTACTGATAACAAACAATAATTGAAAATGGGCAATTCCGGCTGTTCCATTTTATTCGTTAAACTGAATGATTTCGGTGAGAGCTTTCCAAAAAGGTGCTATGTGGGGCATCAGATGATTGGAAGTAAGCGAAAACGAGTACCGTAAAAAAGATAAAGGGGGTTACCCTTTGTCCCTCAGAACAGATGACGTCGCGTGTGATCTTCTCACCCGTTTTACAGCCAACCTAATGAAAATTTTGGACTGTAAATTAGAATTTAGGGGTTTTCAAGGGTGCTGAATCCGAATTTGCACTCGAAAATGCAAAATTCCGCCACACCGGAATTCCTCATTATTATCAACAAAGACTCGCTTCATGCAGTTCTGACGGCTTCATTTGTTGACAGATTGTTCAGAGGCTGTGCCGCGGATCATAGATGGGATCCTTGCTCACATCCAAGACTTCCCATTCGTGGCTCTGATCTCACCAAGGCACTGGTACCACCAACTATATTTTAATAATCAGAAAATATGAATACATATTAATATTTAAATATCAATTGGATTAAATTTAAAATTTATACCATTATTTTAAGATTGAACCTTACCTACCTATTGAAATATAGAAAACATATTCATTATCAAGTACCTACGTATCTACCTCGGAAATTATGAAATAAAATCATTTAAATTTTCATAAAAATTAGTAGCAACAGCCAATGCACTGTAAAAGTCAGAGTAGGATTTTATAAGCTGCAATAAGCCGCTTTCTCCCTGTTCATAATCGAATTCCTCACATGAAAAAATTCACATCGAAATTTGAAAAACTTTGCGTTTGAACTTGAAAATTAATTCAATTATTCTAAAATCAATTATATTCTAATTCAATTATTTTAAAAAGCTTTTGAAAAAAATATAAACACATTCCTGGTTGCCCTGTCCTTGGATAAACCAAAAATTTATGAGAAGCCTGAGTAAGGGTTTTTGTCTGGATAACAGCCTTAGTGGGACCACCTTGCTGCTTCTTCTCGTGAATGACACAATTATTGCTGCGCTTCAAAATTCCTCTTCTTATATGATGAACTGAAAATTCAAACTTTTAAACTAAACGGAAATACATAAAAAACCAGTTACTCCTCGCAGGCTATTAAAAAGTAACTACAGATATAAATGAACGTAGGTATTCATATTATTTACAGCCAAAACATCATTTTCTCAAAATACCAGGGTTTCAAGTTTCTTGTTTTGTTACTATGTGACTAAAATTGGAAGAAAAGAAACCGGCCCCCTTGATTTGTTTTTTTGGCATTAATGCATTAATGCATGCATTGGCATTTTTTGGCATTCATTGTTTTCGCGTACCCATTTTGATGTATCTGTTTACGCCCGAATAG
>JAEMON010000012.1:12768993-12787709 GCA_030264115.1 Lygus lineolaris
GTAACTAAGGAAAGTGGGTAGACGGCGGACGGCGGACGGCGGACGGCGGACGGACGGATTTTTTTTTATTCGATTTTTGGATTCTACGTATCTTGAAACGTAAAACCTCAAATTTTGAGGGGGGGTTAAAAATTTTTTTTTCTTGCTCGATTCCAAAGGTTCATTAGTGAAAATAATAAACCAAAAGCAAGTAGAAATTTTGGTTCTATAGGACAAACATTTTTTTATATTTCTTGCATCAACGTTGTTTATTTGGAAACAAAATTTGCAGCATAACAATGATGATTTTGTAATAGTCATAAAGTACTTCATGGTTTTTGAGGATTCTACTGCTGAGTCCATCCAGCACCAATTGTATCAAATACATATGCGAATACGTAGCTTCCTACCCTCGGTAGTGAGGAAGCAAAATATTGTTGAAGGAAAATTGTCGGAAGTTCTCTCCATCTACGTCTAGGTACGAATGGGCAATGCCGGCTGTTCCATTTCATTCGTTAAATTGAAAGATTTCAGTGAGAGCTTTTAAAAGAGGAGATATGTGGGGAATTTGTCGTCTTCCACGAAAAGGTCATATCTCAAACTAATCGTAATTCTAACCTTGATAATATTTTTGCGAGGAATCTCCACTTGTCATTCTCTTACTAAGCACCTTTGTGTGTATAACGGTAGAATTTAAAAAAGTTTAATTTTTTGTATTGAATTTCAAAAATTTTAATTTTTTGTATTGACAGGAATGGTCAAGGTATGAGAGTATGGAAACTAATTCTTTGTGAACAATGAAATCGCTAAGTGTATGAATTTTGAGTAAATGACCTTTGATTAGCGGTATAGGTATAAACGCTTGGAAATGGATGAATTTTTTTTAGTCCTTTCTCAGAATGACTAACTCAATATTCCATTGAAATCTATTGAAGTGAACATTTTTTCTGGTTCTTTGGGATTTCTTCAAGTCAAACCTACTTCGTTCAATGAATTTCCGTCTATGCTGCCAAACACGTTAGGAAACAACTTGTACGTGAGGAAGCTGAACTGCCCACCCTCTTGGCAGGGTTCCCTTCCACCGCGATAAGATCCTTATTATAGTGCAGTATCACGCCTAATTGGACCGATGGTCCGCCGGTTGTAACCACAGCCGAGATAAGCCCTTTGTATAGAATTTACCCCCTCGGCTTTCTCAGTGAGTGGGAGATATTCCGACAAGAGGGTGCCGAGACCGGAGATGATCCCATTTCACGCCCCTTTATCCCCCCTTCAGCCCCGCCCCCCTTCCCCCCTCAGAAACAAGATTACGTTTAACAGAATCAATAGAGCGTTCCCCTTGATGTAAATCCCACTTCTGATTTTACGAGAACCTCCTTGTTTTCAAGACGTTTATTATTAGGCAGCCACATTTCTACACTGAATTCTACTGTCTCTGGCCTAATTTATTTACGAACTACCTGATTAATTCTAGGAGGATACCTTGGATTTCCTACTGCTTAAATGTAGCCACCCATCTATTTGAAGTACATCTCTGAAAAGCTGCTCTAAATTGCGGGTTCAAGGGGTATAAACAGAAAAATGTCAAGCAACAAGGTTCTCAATAAACAAAACTATAATTTTTCAATTTATTGAATGCATTTATAGGTAACAAGGCAACATTCTTTAGGTATAAAATAGTTTTTCCAGTGCATTCTTAGTTCCTTTCTTGGATTAAATACGTTTAAATATTTGAACATAATTTCGTCAATGAACAAAACCAGTCTTGTTCGAATTACTGAATACCTAGTCTTCAGTCTCTAGAAAAATTAACATTATTTTATAGTCTTTTAGTCTTTCAGTCTTTAGTCTTTTATAGTCTTTAGAAAAATTAACATTATTTTTTCACAACAACTAAATCTACTTATTTTTGAAACACCAAGTTAAAAAAAAAAACTAAGATTTTGTCAACTTATTGAATCATTGTTTTTGGGTTCATTAAAAATTAGTCTAAATACCCCACAGAAACACTTCTGCGGCGCTCCTAGCGGCCACCACGTATCTTGTAAGTATCTGGGTTAACCCGTTCGTTGCACGAGATATTTTGTTCCACTTTCAGAGAATAAAATGCCCTAAATACGGTAATTAACAACTGCACAAATGCGGGTAAATAGTTAGCAACTGTGTCAACCCGATAAAAGTTAACTTATAACCAAACACGGCAAAAGTCCTTGGAAACACGGTAGTTGAATTGTATTTACTTTCACGGTAAACTGTACTGTATTTCAGTCAGGTCTTCAGATTTTGTATTGGAGCGGTATAGGACTTTCACCGTATCTCGGTTTTCTAGTTGGGTATTCTAGTCGGGTTTTTAACGGGATTGTTGGTAAAGCTAAATAGGGTCACAGTTTTTGGCGTTTGCCAGGAGGAGACTACTGACTCATTCTTTCAGTGCAAAGTCGACCTTATCTCACCAAGTCAAAGGTTTCCAGGAGAGTGTTAGATACAAATTTTCACTCAGTTACTACTTCCAGTTCTTTCCTCATTGATAAGGTAGATGGAACCAAAATACCGTCGAAAATTACTTATTTTTATCGATCAAAATTGTTCATGAGGCGTCATTTTGAGTTTTGAAAGATACTTCCGTTCAGAACCAAGTCTGAGATAAACCACCTCAAGGCTTAATACAGTTTGATAATCTGGTTAAAAAGAAAAAAACGCCTCATCTCTAAACGGAGTACCGTTATGTGGTATTTTTTCATGAACAGGGAATGACCTGAGAGAGACAAAAATGAAGGCATTTCACGAGAAAATTTGTTTTCATAATTTTAACAAGAAAACGAAAAACTTTGAAAAGTCACCAAAAATAATGGCTACTGTGCTGGTGAGCTGGACTTGGTCTTATTTGTCGAAGAATTCTCTTTTCTACGAAAACAATTTGTGATGTGTTCAAATTACCAAAAAAGTGAATTTTCTAGGTTTTTCGCAGATTTGGGGACTTAACCAGCTATTTCAGTAAAATACAATAAAAGAACATGGGGTATATTCGAAATCAGCTCAAACTTTCCTGTAAGAATCGACGTAAACAGAGTTATGGTTAGGAAAACCCCATTTTGGACCACTTTGAAGGTGAAGGTGTAGTTTGTTTCAATGGAGAGAAGCTTCTAATATCATTGGTGAAGCTTCTAATATCATTGGTGATGTAGCACTGGAAATTGGCTAGTTTATACATGCCACCGTATAAATGATGGGGAACATATTGTGCGCTCGTATAATAGTAGTGTGACTGCAGAACTCATGGATTACTGGATTTCGGGTTCAAGTCTAACCAGGTGTTGAGAGTTAACAAGGAGTGATGGACATGAGGGATTTGCCTGTCCCTGAAAATCCTTTTTTTCGATTCTAGAAAACGCCAACTCAACGAAAGCCTTCAGAAAAAGCGCTCGTGCGATTGTTATTGAGTCCAAGAAGTCACATTGAGTGTCATCCGTCTTTGGACCCGCCACCAGGCCTGCCTGATATCGGCTGTTGCCGGCATTACGGCCTTTTAAGGGCACGTTTGACACCCCGAAAAAGGGCCCCCACCAGCTGAAGGGATCTTTGTCAACTTTCCCAATAGGGCTCTCCGGACAAACTGCCTTTGAAAACCAAACAACCGTGTAATTCGGAGATCCGACTTTTCGAGAGGGAAAAGTCATCGCCAGGTGTGCCCTTCTTAGGTCTAATTGTTGCTAATTTCCACCCATCTGCTCGGATGTACCTCCAGGACTGTGCCACAAGGTCTTTTGTGACGTGCCCACCTCATTCACTCGACTATCTGCCCTCTTATTGGGCTCTGAGTAAACAAACTTTGCCTTAGAAAGGTAATAGCTAGGCATCCTAATACTTAATATTTACTTGTAAGGTGCTAACAGTAACATCCGCTCGCTTCGCTCGTCCATTTTGGCATCAAAGCCGCTTTGGGACTCAATGGGCTGATCGTTGATGCTGCAGAAATCATCCGTGGAACAACCTCAACTCGAAATGAGCATGAGCTCCCATATCAGCCGAGCTAGAAAAAAGAGCTCCCAGAACAGCTGGATCAAAAACTGAGCTCCCAGATCAGCTGGAGCAATCATTGTGCTCTGCGCATGGTTAGTTTTAGCTTTTTCAATTGAATGGTCTCAGTGAGAGCTTTCCAAAAAGGTGCAACGTGAGGGGAATCTGATGGTCAAAAACGGGTTTAGTGTTTAGAAGTTGCTACGTCATTCCACCCCGTGCCTGTCTGGGGTGACCCTCAGCACCTACTTCGTCACAAGTGTTCTTTCGACCATTTTTGAGGCAAAACGTGGCGGAATTTCGACCTGAAAATTGGCATTTTTGGGGGTTTTGGAGGGTGATGAATCCAAATTTGAGGTCAGATGTGGAAAATTCTTACCCATGCGCAGATCCCGTTGAACTCTCAGATCAGCTAGATTGGAGAGATTGGGCTCCCAAATGATCTTGATCAAAAATTGAGCTACAAAATCAGCTGGATCGAAAATTGAGCTCCCATCAGATCGCCGAGGATCCGAATATCGCCCGACCCGTCACGACTGGATGTTACCGAACAACGTCCTCTCGCTTTTAGCCTAAGAAAAATTAGTTTCAGGAATCGCTCAGCTGATCGGTGATGCTGCAGAAACTATCCCCGGAACTACTCTATCACGATGAGACGACCCCCACCAAAATCGGTGATGGTGTTGAACCCACTATAACCAATGCCAACACATGCAAGAAAGGTAACAACCTAATTTATAGGAAATCAATCCATTTTAACAACCAAACAAATACGTTATATTAACAGGAAAATGTTTAATCCATAGATTCCTTTCAAAATAACTGCGTTCTGCAATCGTCAAACCATCCCACCATTATATTAACCTTCAGCAGAATGTATCATGTCCCTACCGACACCTACACTATCCTATACAAGTGAATAATTTGAAGTAACTTCCTAATGTAAAAATAAGTTTTCTAAAAATAATTATAGGATAAACTACGACAAATGGTATAATTTATATGCTATGAAAATTACCTTTTTATTTAAAAAAAAAAAAAAAAAAATGTGAATGTAAGTTTGTTGAAGTCTTTTATAATATACATATACCTACATATATTTTTCTGAGATGAATGCTTATATAATTAGCTGATAGAAATTGAGTCCTATACTATATATTGTACTTAACCGTGTTCGCACTAGGCTGATGAAGTTGACGGTGATCGATGAAACTGTTCCTGACCTAATAAAAATACCTATGACTACGTGAATCCAAAATTAATAAATCCCACAAGGAAACGGTCCCTCCATTCAACCTCGACCTACACTATAACAGCTGATACGCTCGCCCCCTCTTGGTTCATTTTCATTATCTTCAACAATGAACGTTGTTAGATAGGTCAGTAGTAGGTATTAGATAGTAGTTTTATGAAGTATGTTATAATTTTGAAGTTTCCATTAGATTCAGTAATAAACACGTACATTGTACCCCGTGTTCTCTACAGTAGTACAAGCCAGTGAACTTCTAAATGTTTGCAACATTCCTAGACCTTAGCTTGCCACACGGGCCAAGCCTCCCGCAAAGTACATCACCTAGGAATGTCGAACAAAATTTCATTTAATAGGATGCACTCAGTTTTTTGTTGAAAAAAAATTATGTATCCTCGATTGAATAAATAAATTGAATTGAATTAAGATTGTCATCGAGTTCAGCTGAATTAAAAAAAAAAATGGTTTTTTGCGGGTCTTGAAGAAGAATGCATAGCGATCCTAAAGCGTTAACTCACACAAAGCCATACCCGAGCTGTTTGGTTGTATTGATTTTCCAACTATTAGGTATAATACTTACCTGACCATAGGATGGAGCCACAAAGCGGTTATCACAAACGTGAATTTCATAGGTTTTCTGAAGATATAGCAACGAATTAGATATTTTGGGTATTGGAACAGCCCAACATTTCCTAGAATAAAGGACATGTTTTGTCCGAAAAATCCCATTTTCCCCCTTTGTGATCACTTCCACTGTCTCGCTTCATCAGCTCATGAGCGGCTGAACTTTTGTGCTTTCTCTATCATTCTTATTATCTCTATATTCTACCAACATACATCCGAAGGACCCACTGGATTTCCCTTTCTAGATTTCTCACCTCTTTTAGAGCGAACATTAAGGCCACAGAAGAAAAAGAAGCGCGAAGTATAATTCACCAACCTTAAAAGCTTCTTCAACGTTAGGAAACCGTCTCTTTAGATAAGAGGAACCACGCGCTTCTTTAAGGGTGAAGATAACAAAAACACACATTCACAACCTGAGAAGTAAAATAGGGGAATCCGAGGAGACCATGTGGAAATGAAATGCGGCTAAAAGTGGGGAGAGAAAAGGAGAAAACTAGTTATAAGGTTGGGGAGAAATTCAAGGAGAAAATCAAGGCGAGAAAACCTTTGGCGTTGAAAAAGGATTTGAATGTTTTTGAGGAGAAAGGGGTGGGGGTAGACGAGATTAGAGGTTTGAAGCCAAAGTGGTGGGATTGAGTTGAGCTGGGGTGATAAGGTAGGTGAACCTATTCTAGGTAGATAGCGTTTTCCTGACTTCTTATTGCCTCTTCTGAGGAGGGCGTTCCTAATGACCTCGAGCTCTTTAGCTTCGGGGAGAGAGAGAAAGAGAAAGAGAGAGAAAAAAAGAGAGCAATGAGCGGGACAGGTGAGGGACAGGGGTGGTTCACGAGTGGGACAGGAGTGGGACAAAAACCCGAAAGTAATTCGGGTGAGCGGAAAAAACACCTGAGCGTTTATTGTGTGGAGGGTTTGAGCATCAAAAGTTGAGCTAATTTTGCGAGGATTAGATGAGCCATTCTTACTTTGGAGATAAACAATTTTTTCGTATTGATAAGTGTATAGGAAATTCAGAAATTGTGCAAGGAGTTCAAAAATCGCTAATAATCTGTTGACAGGATTCTTTGATAATTCGCCGATTAAGGCAACTACCTAACTCATAGCTTCGGTAGTTATTATTTAATTGACACGGTTAACATGGAGATTGGATTCTCCAGGCGGCTTTTGAGAATAAATTGAGAGTTGTGTGGCTGCTCGCCTAGCTCTTTCTTATTATTTTATTTTCAGGTATTTCATTCTCAACTTATTGTTCAAACACAGTGGATGCTTGAAATTAAGTAATGCTGGATTACTGGAACTTTTCGTATAGTTTTGACCGGGTCGAGGAATTGACCACAGACCGACACACAGTGGTTCCAATTCGGCAGAGTTCCCCTCAACATTATAGGAAACTTTGAACCGATTTGGAATATACCCTATGTTCCCATACCTAAAAGAGCTAATTAGCTCCGAAAACATCAAAACCCCTAGAAAATGCACGTTTTAGTCCATTGGAACCACCCAAAATTGTTTTTGTATATAGGTAAAGAAAATTTGAAGACCTGTTTTTTCAAACTTTTCCGTTAAAAAAAAAATGTGGTCCATGTTGGGATGGTATCCTTTTCCACAATAAACTTTATTTATTTCTTTTTCATCCTTTCTTTTCGTGTTCACGGAATGAAAAAGTCCGAAAAACTTCAAAAAATCACCAAAAATCGTGGTTACGGACTTGGCGAGCTGGCATGGGTCTTATTCGACGCACAATTCTCAGGACTTCTACTTGTCTTTTAACAAAATGAATCACTTTTGGTGATTCTCATGGTCAAAAACGTGAATTTTGTCGGTTTTTCAATAATTTTGCAGCTAATCATCAAGGAAAGAAATCAGCGCACAAGTTCCTATAAATTTGGAGCGGAGCTTAGTTTCAGCCACCATTTCCGACCTCTAAAATGCAAAATGCGAGTGGACATTTTTATTTTGGAGAATAATTTTTTCTTCTTCCACGAATTCAAATTGCCGGACATAGAATCTAGAAGCGATTGATCGAAACGACGCGCAGTAGATATATACGCAGATGCCTGGTGGTCGTATTTCAGTTCATTTAACGAGTTGAGTCACTCAATGCAGATGTAAGCAGTCATTCACATGGAACGTGATTACGTGATGGAATATCATCGAATATCCACGGCAGTAAAATGGATTGCGTAGTTTTCGAAAACTGCCAAACGGTTCTGATTCAATGTGGGGACTTTAGAATGGAAACAGGTGGCGATGATGACCCCTCAAGCAGACACCCTCTCCTGGGGAGATCAGCTCTTCCGTTGATGGAAATATATAATATTCCAGCCATCGAGGTAAATGAGTTGTAAATAGACGGTAAAGGGTGGTATAAAACTTTTATATTTGTCGATGAGGTTATCGGGTAAATCAGGCGGGACTGAGTGAAATGGGGGATGAAGTGATCGATGAGGAAAGGGAGGCCGGAACCACCGGTTGTCCTGCTACTCAATAGAGTGCGGTCGTAAGAGTCTGTCGTATCAGCAGCGTTCCAAAACAGCAACGTTCCATTTAGATGCCCTCAAATATTACTTGATGAGCGAAAAATTTTGCACAAATATGTTCCAACTCTCGTTCAAAAATAACGATGTTCATATAGGTTTTCCAAGTCAAATTCAAAATTACGTATCCAACACAAATTCCGAATTTTAAAACCAAATTCAGAACTTTTCAAAATAAACTCAAAATGTTTCAAACCAAATTCAAAATATTCCAAACCTAATTCTGAATTTATAAAAGCAAATGAATTGAATGAATCAAATTTATTAATCAGAATAAATTGATCAAACCCCATTCAGAATAGTCCAAACCGAAATCGGAATTTCCCAAACCAAATTCAGAATTTTGCATTTCATATTAATTTTGGTTTATTATTTTCAATAATGAACCTTTGGAATCGAGCACGAAAAAATTTTTTTTAACCCCCCCTCAAAATTTTTGAAACAATGTTGAACAAAAATGTTCAGGGTGCGGTACCACACCCCTTACGTGCACCTCTTTACTTCAACCCAATATTTGAAAAATCCGCATAATTACTTGCCAAACCATTTTTTTGTAATACATTTGAAGAAAAAGATGTATTCAATTAAATTCACACACACATCAGTGTGTGTCACACAGTCCCGATTTACCCCCAATATTGAGGTAAAACACCCTACGAGATTTTTCTATGAGATCAGGTGTTTGACCTCCACACGGATGTGACTGGCCTCGAGGATCAGGTGTTTTTGAACTAAACATCAGGTGTTTTCCAACAAATTGCGCCTGTAAGGTATTTAATCTCCAAATCGCATGTAATTTAAAATTTTGAGGTTCGAAATTCAACGTTTTCCAGTTGGATTTTGTAACCTTGACTTCACCAATGGAAAGAGCGGATCCAAATTAGGGGGGAAAGCATAAAACATCGATTTCGAAAATGTATGAGATCAGGTCTTTCACCTTCATACGGCAGTACTATCCTGTTAAGCTGAGAATACTTATCCTCCGTTTCCACTCTGAAATATCTGCTGGTGAGGTTCGAGGCATGAATTTTTCCTGGCATGAATTTTGTCCCTCATGCCTCATATCGAAGACTTGTGATACAAAAATTTTCCAACACTTGGTCGAATAACGACGTTCATAGGTTTTCCAAGTCAAATTCAAAATTACGTATCCAAACCAATTTCAAAATATTCAAAACCTAATTCTGAATTTATAAAAGCAAATGAATTGAATGAATGAAATTGATGAATCAGAAATGATCAAACCCAATTCAGAATAGTCCAAACCGAATTCAGAATGTTGCATTTCAAATTAATTTTTTTTCATCAAAATTTCATTTTTACTATAAATTGGTATTGAAGACAAATCTTAACTTGAAAATTGTAAATTCTGAATTTGGTTGGGAAAATTCTGAATTCGGTTTGAAAAATTCTGCAATTGACTTGTAAAACCTACATTCACCAATGCAGGGTGCGGTGCCACACCCCTTACGAGCACCTCTTTGCTTCAACCCAATATTTGAAAAATCCGCAAAATTACTTGCCAAACCATTTTTTTGTAATACAAGGCATTTGAAGAAAAAGATTCAATTAAATTGATTGAAAAAGATATTCAATTAAATTGCAGTAAAAATACTTTCGCCTTTTTTGGCTTCTTGCGTATTTTTTTGGAAGTAAAGTCAAAAATAGGGCTAATACCAAGGAGTCTCATATATCAATGAAACAAATCCCACCCAACTGAATTGGAGCTTAGGTGAACGTAAAATGTCAAATCATTGTTAAACAATAATAAATTCTACAAAGTAGGAGAATCTCGAGTAATAACAGATAAATCTTCTAAAAGTACTTACGACTCACCAAATCAAAATAATTTATTATCAACGATGAATCCCCTTCTAATCGAATCTAAGTAATTCTCGTTATTTGAGGTAATCACTGAAAGCATCTTCTAAATACTCAATTAATCACGTTTCGAGGGGGGGGCTTTTTGCAAAATGGTTTTCCGATCCACTCAGTCAATATTCAAATCTTCCTTCTGTTACCCCTTCAATACGTATTTCAGTCACAACTAAATCCGGTCCGGATTTGAGGCACCAGGATGAGTCAATTTAACGATGTAGATTTTGATGGGGGGATGGGGGGCACGGGTTTCATTTTCCTTCATGAATCCCTTTTTCAAAAAAAATCCCAGCCCCAGTTTTGAATAAAACCGTTCAGACTTCCCGAGGTACCATAGAAAAAAACCCGGATAAAAAGTGATTTAAATTCCTTATCACGAAAAATTGAGTTACGATCCTCCCAAGTTCCCCCCTTCAAACCATTCGCTGATACAACTCGATTTGAATCGCAAATCCTTTCTCGTTTCTCTCTTTCCGAAACCACGAAAAAACCATCACTTTGAAACGCGCATTTCGAATTTTTATTCATTGTTTTTGAAGACTCGGTACAGCAGATAGGTAGAAGTGGGGGGGTTGAACGGTGAAATGGTCAGGAGACTGTAGGGCGAGGCCGGAATTAGGCGATTTTTTTCGTTATAGAGGTGGAAACAGTTGAATCCCCCTTTTGAAAAACCCAATCCGTGCCTTTTTAGTTATTCACTGATTTCGATTCTATTCCTCCCACTCTTACAACCGATTTCGAAACCTCCGGATTCAATTTTTCGCGGTCCTCGGAAAGCCATTTGCCGCTTGATTGGATAAGCTGTCTTTTTTGTTTCGAGGTTCGAATCGCGTTTGTTCCTGAAATATGACCAATCTCGGAGGGACGAACGAACGAGTGTTAGTGGAAGATCCAATTTCGGGGTTTATGGAAGCGTATGGCTGAGTTTTGCATGATTGCAGCTGGTGTGGTTGAGATGCTAGAGTCGTCATTTACGGAGAAATAAAGGTTGTTCTATCCATACAGGGGTTGTTCGACTGCTTTCTACATGAAGTTCTTTGAGATGAAACTCCTGCTATCTCTGCCGTGTGAAGGTAAAAGACCTGAAGTCAAAAAATCTAATGGATTAGTTCCGCTAGTTATAAGAATACAATTTTTTACGTACTTACCTTATTGGTGAAAAAATTGAAGTCAAAAATCTTAAATTTTCAGAAATGACTTCAAGGTTGTAGAACTTCTCCGATATGTTATGACTAAGGAGACCAGACGTCCCGTTTTTAATGGGACAGTCCCGCTTTACCCCCGCTTTAACCGTAGATCATCTGTTTTTCTGCGAGCCTCCCTCATAATCCAACCACGTTTTTGGTGCAAGAACACCTGTTGTGGGGCATTAGGTGACTTTCCTACACCAAGTACCCAAATATACTCCTGACATAAAACTTGAAGTCAAATTTTGAGGTCCCCAATGTTGAGGTAAAGCACCCTACGAGATTTCTCTATGAGATCAGGTGTTTGACCTCCACACGGATGTGACTGACCTCGAGGATCAGATGTTTTTGAACTAAAAAACAGGTGTTTTCAACAATTTGCCCATGTAAGGTATTTAACCTCCAAATCGCATGTGATGTAATTTAAAATTTTGAGGTTCGAAATTCAACGTTTTCCAGTTGGATTTTGTAACCTTGACTTTACTTCACCTTACTTTACTTACCAATTACTTACTTACTTTACTTTACCTTTACTTTACTTCACCAATGGAAAGAGCGGATCCAAATGAGGGGGGAAAAGCATTAAACACCGATTTCGAAAATGTATGAGATCAGGTCTTTTACCTTCATACGGCAGTAGGAACTATCCTGTTAAGCTGAGAATGTGAGGTTCGAGGCAAGAATGTTTCCTGAATTGGGATGGTAGCATCCTTTTTAGTTTGATTATCAGTCCCTCATACCTCATGTTGAAGACTTGTGATACATCAAGGAACACAGCACTACACATTTTTCTATTTTCCAGTCCGCATATTCAATAACATATTGGCCCTAAGTAATAATAATGTTATAGTAAGAGTTCTTATCATCCCTTCAGTAGCTGAGATTTAGGCATTTTTGAGGAAATTTTGGCCTCCGTCCCTTGCCCCCTTAAAACCCGTTCTAAATAATCGAAAATTGGTAAAAGGTTAGTTTGTTGGATAGTACTTTGAACATTATTCGCCCGATCAGACAGCACGAGTGGAACCATTTTCCCTTACAGAACCCTGGTACGTCGAACTGTGAAATCTCTGGATGTTTCCGTCAATTGTGAAATCGTCGACATCACCAGGACGGAACTTCCTTGCGATTTCACACTTCTCACGTTCGGCCGTTTGGGGTGAGGTGACTGAGGTGATTCGCTCTTGTGAAGGGATCGTTTTGAGTCTGGTTTGAAAAATTATTCGGTCCCAGGTACCTCTAAGGAAGGTGTCGTAGTGCCCTCCCCATTGGATAATGAGGCGTGAAAAATCATTACAATGAACCGTCAGAGGGGTAATTCGGTCTTTTCATACTGCGTCGTCTTTCGAGTTCATTGAAAAGTGCCGTTCCAGTTACTTCTTTGCCGTCTCCTTTCGTTTCGTATGGTTTAGGCTGCACAGTTGGTCCTCAGCCTCCAACATTTATTTTCACAAAACGCATGTTGAGTCTATATAACAATCAACTTTTTCAATCTGATTATTCCCAATAAATATGGGAATGTGTCTATGAAATAATTTGTCTGTCCATCGGTCTGTCCCGACTATGACGACTGTTTCAAAGAATCATTACAACCGATTCGGTGGGCGATTCTTATAGGTCATTTTGTGCTGATTCCGAATGTACCATGTTCCTATATGTTATAGTAAAATAAACCAAAACAATGCGTTTTTGAGCGATTCTTAGCTGTAAATTGTATCTACTCCGAAAATCCTGGCGTACTTTCTTTTGATATTTTTAACATTATGAAATTTGTATGGATTTTTCAGATCGATCCTATTGGTCAGATATCGTCTGTGGTGACTCATATTAAATATATAAATAAATAAATATAATATGTAAGTTATCATGAAAAATTGTTAGACTTAAGAAACCTTATTATAATGGACTGATCTGATACGGATTTTCATAGAGAACATTTTCAAAAATTCGCATAACGAACATTTTGAAGCCATTGCAATAGCTTCATTTTTCTTCAAAAATTCGCTAAAACCCAGAAAGTGCGAAAGTGGTATGCCGCTCCAAAACACTGTATAAACTCCCCCAAAAATCTATAACCTTCCCCAAAAAAATCTACTGAAATAGGGTAAAGTTCACCGTGAAGGACGGTAAAAATCATGCCTGGTCATTTCAGGACTTCTTACCATCTTTCCGAGGGTTTCATCGCATTTGTTTGGTTGCTACGATACTTACCGTATTTAAGCCCTCTTATAATTTCAGCGTTTAGAAAATAAGCAATGTTATAGTAAAGATCATATTTTTCTGTTCTGTGAATATACCCACGGTATCTTATAGGATAACTTTCGTCTGGCCGTTGCAGGGATTTCTGTAAAGGTTGTGATTTTTCTTTTTTTAACCTAAAAAGGTTACAGTTAATCCAGCCCATTTTGTTTCTATACCTTTCAACCATTTTGTTTCTATACCTAGTTAGTTGGTGTGAAAATAATTACTGCAGTGTTGGCAAAGCACCATAATCATCTTGAAAGCTTCAATTCATTACCTACCTCCACATTAGATTACACGTATTGCCGTCCAAAACACCCCATCTCATTCATTAGGGAACAATATAGAGAGCGCCGCTATCCGAGCCGAGTGTGTTTCAACTCATACAATTATCAACCCAAATTGGGATGAGGGGTTGTTAAGAACCCCAACATGTGCCAAAATCTGTTTGTTTCTAAAACGGATGGTTGGAAGAGACGCGTTGCAATTAGAAGTTATCGCCCATAGCGACTCACACACGACCAGTCGTGCCTGAGATATGAATAACGGCTCCCGCCCCATGCCAAGTTCCTTGGGAAAAGACACACTGGCTTGTTTTGCTTTCCGCCCATCCTTAGTCTCTTGATAATGTAATTTGTGTGTTGAAAAGGAGTGAGTATAATTTTAAATGTTTCCACAACCTTCCCGCTCCGAATGGGGTTTTCTACCGTTTTGCCAAGTCGGTTTTTAAAAAGCTGCTGCTAGTCCCCCATTATACTGATTAGATGCGGGAAGGGAGTGTTATTTCTACCCTACTAAAGAAGCAGTATACTGCATTATACTGTTGAAAAGGACTTATTCGATTAATCAGACTGTTCTACCATAAAATATAGGACAGTAGTAGTCTGTATCATATTTAACTGAAATGCGTTACCTAGTATTTTTTGTATTGCCCTATCTACGTACCAGTTTCATAATAAAGTTAAGTAGTTATACGGCTTATTATTAAATTTAAGAAACCTACCGTAAAACGAGGTAACTTTGCTCCTTGGGGTGGTTACTTTGCTCCAAAATAGTTTTTTGTTGTTTCGTGACGTCACTAAGAAAGAGACTGACCACCCAATCGAGAAAAATCATGGTGGTTCTTCACATCCTTGCGATGTTTTGTACACCTTCCCAATGAGCTGATGGAAGGTTATGTCAGGATTTCTCCCACCTAAACGGGAAAGTTCATTCCACCCTGTAATCTTACCACTGATACTTTAGGTCGTCCAGTCGTCCGGTCAGTTGAAGATAATAATATCATGTCGAGAATCTAATTGCCTTTATTTCCTGTTTAATTGTTTAATTTAGGATGATTAGGAAGTTTTTAATGTACAAAAACGTCTTATACATAACTTTGCTCCAAACAAGCATGAAACATTGCGCCAAGCTTAGCATGGGAAAGTAAGGGAGCAAAGTATCCTACCGATAGATGAGATCGTGTTTTTTGCACAATTTGCACTGTTTCATAATTTGTTCAGTACGTAAAATGAATATGTGTCTCCTTTGAAGGTTGTAAATGCTTCACACATTAAAAAAAAGAAAAGATTTTTGGCGTTGTTGTTGAAATTTCATAAGCTTTCATTCATTTCGTCGACATTTTCATCGATTTTTAGAAATTTTTTATGGAACCACTCGCTAATGGTGTACTTTTAGGTCATAGAATACAAATCATTGCTCCAGATGAGAAACAAGAAGGTTTTTTATAAAAATTTCCCAAACTGGTTCAATGTTTCCTCACAACCCCCCTCATACTTTGCCCCAAAGTTTAACGATGATAATAATATAGTTGAATGAAATTTTGAATTTCTTTTTTTTTTTTGGGGGGGGGGGGGGGGGGGGGGGGGGGGGGTATTTTATTTTTGGAATTTTTCGGTATTTTTACGACTGTATAGTGTAGATATAGCTCCCAATCTTTGGAACCTAATGAGACCAACCGTAGCACTGTTTATGACCAATCTTCCGCATAATTTTGGTCAATTTTGGCATTTTTCTCAGTTACCTTGAACCGAAATATTTATGTGATTTGCTGTATGGGTTCCTCCTTTGCGATTAACGTCATCATATCAAACGAAATACAACAACAGGAGATACCTACCAAGCTAATTTCTTAGGGATGTGATATGACCCATTAGTGAGACAAATTGTTGGGATCTATTATTTAAACTAAAGAGTACCTAAGGAAGAAATATTACAAGGTAATTAGAAATACTTCTAAATCCAATGTGAATTGTTCCAACTCCAAATATTATTCTGAATTACAGTGCTTGTAGTTTGTGTGCCTAGTTGTTTCATTCATCTATATTTCATCATTTTCTGGCTTCTAAATCTCGTACCCTCCTTTCCAAATCTGACATCAACCCACCCGATGATTGATGAGCCCTTTTCAAAAGACAAAAAAAAAAAAGGTCGAGGGGAGCACAAAAAAACACCCCGGTCAATCACTGATGTGGTCTACAATGGCCACCACAGGCCCATTCAAGTTGATTTCGTTCAGATCAACGTTTAACATAAAACGGTTTTTGTCATACTGAAGTTCCTATAGAATCAGCGAAGGTTGGTACGGGTGATCCATCAGTGGTAATCCTCCCCTACGCTATGGCGGCCACGTACTATTCTTTTGTCACTGTATGTACTGGTTACAGCTACATTATCTTGGTTGGGAGTGTTATTATATTTCAATTAGGGTACAAGTTATCTTGGCCTGTGGGGTCTATTCGAAATCTCTCAACAATACACCGACCTACTCCAGTCTGGGAAGTGACTTTTGATCCATAATCAGTGAGGGTACAGAAATAATAATTTTGAGGTGTCAAATTTTGAGAAGACATAAATCTCTCTCTCTCCACGGGAAAGACAATCGATCATCATCATCTCTTTAGGCTACTGGTATTTGATACCTAGCTACCCTAAAAATCAAGTTCGGGTCTGCGGTTGGAACATTGTCTATGAACAAGGCTGAGTTTTCAGTTGGAACATTGTCAAACAAAGACTGAGTCTGCGGTTGAAGCCTTGTCAAACTCAGATCGAGCCCGTACAATGACAACCTTGGCAAACCAAGGTTGAGGCTGCAGTTGAAACAGTGTCAATCTATATGACATATTTAAAAAGACTATTTGTAAACGTTTTGCATTTTGGGTATATAGGAATTTTGCATTGGAACTTGCATTATAGAAACCTCTAGATCCCAATTTCAACTTGAAATTAAGTCTGATTTGACCATAAACATGGGTTGGAAGAACCTCTAAATCTCATTTCACTCCCCTGCGTGTTTCTCGTGCTGGTTTCGAGCAATTTCTTTCGTTACCATCTCAAGGCGTCGGGGTTGCTACGTCGTTGCTACGTCGGGGAAAACGATGTATCTCATACACACCAACTTTCTCACTGGTTCAATATTTCATCATAGAAAAAATTCGGTGGGCTCCGCCTTTTCCCCATTTCTCTTCGACACGATGTTATACGGGTACATATATATAAATATATCAAAAGTGTTTTCCTTAGGGACACTACACCTACCAAGTATTTGCGATCCCAAACCGACAGAGGCATAACTTCCAAGTATAACTTCCCCCTTTGAATATTAAAGGTAGAGTTTTTTCTTTTTCTCTGATATATCTTGCGATAGATTCAATATACGAGGAATCGTCGGTTTAGTTTTAGGTACCTAAGTAGTATAAAAAGTAGTTCTTTCTCTGAAGAATCGTCCAACTGGTGGTGTAGCAGGGCTGTAACCATTCTGATGTACTCTATCGATGAGCACGAACGTATTGACATAATTCACGAATTAAATCAATCGTGAGGCTCGTAAAAGCGTCTTTATGAAATTGTTCTACGAGCAATTGAGCACGGAACCCTAATGTGCTCAATGGAATACGAACACAGAAAGGACCAGAGTGGTACTATAACGGCACACAACGTTGAAAAGACTAATTTCGCAGGACGAGAAA
The DNA here is from genome assembly GCA_030264115.1 of Lygus lineolaris. Lineage (NCBI taxonomy): Eukaryota > Metazoa > Arthropoda > Insecta > Hemiptera > Miridae > Lygus > Lygus lineolaris. Next base: position 12,786,668 of record JAEMON010000012.1, read on the forward strand.
AACTCGAAATGGGATCAAACTACCAATGACGAGGAATTTCGTGTAATTGTGTAATAACCCCGAGATGAAAAGGAGGGAACCTAATGAGCCAACACAGGGCAATATGGCTCGATAAAAGGTCATAAATAAAATGTACGGGGAAAGAGGTTTCCCCCATCGGAGTACACTTTTGTTGTTAGGAGGGAAAAAGACGATGGGGTAAAGAGACGATGGGGTAAAAAAGAAATGTGAAAAAAGGGAAAAGCGATTCAATGTGGTGGAATTTCTATAATAGGGCGAGAGAGGAAGTGTAGGTGGGGAGGGGAGCTCTGATTGGGCCAACTCGTTGAGGAAAGAGCGATTCTGATTGGTCGGCTATTGTTAAGTCTGGTGGGCTATTGGGAGAATCGTAGGAGTGGGGGGTCAACCACCCCCTCTTTTCCCTCACCGTCAGAAGTCCCACCGTTTTCGAGCTTTTTCGGAAAGGGTTTTTTCCAAAGGACTTCTTCCCCTACCCCCTTTCTTTTCTTTTCACATTCACTCAGACCTTTTGGCGGTCCTTGGATGGTCTTTTGTTCCCTTCAGAGCGCGGGGATTCACTTCAATTCCGCAATATCTCCAGACGTTTGCTTCTATGTCTTTGACGATCGTATTATCTAAATATCCATTACCTATTCATTATTTCAAAGCAATAATCTTTAGGGCAGCGGTTATAGAGGATCCTGCTGAGGATAAAGGCCAAAATTCAATTATACTATTAATAAGGCGTGTTATAGAATGGGAAATTCTTTAAAAAAAACTATTACTTATACATATAGATTGCCACAATCGAACCCTCATTGTACCCATGTGATTTTGGGACCTAAAATCTGATTCTGCACCCTTGACAACTTTTGGGTATTTTCAGCTTGAAATTACGTCTGGTTTGACAAGAAAACGGGTTGAAAAACGTTGACGCCAATCAGGTGGCCCAGACGCTGAGCGCTGAGCCCCTCCTAGTCAGGCCGGCTGTCCATTAAAATCTAAAACATGGATAAGGTTTTTTTTTTTGGGGGGGGGGGGG
>JAEMON010000012.1:12809912-12824780 GCA_030264115.1 Lygus lineolaris
AAATAATAAACCATTGTGTAATAATTTGCAGCGTTTTTTGAAATCTTACCCACCAGACAGAATTTAAACATACTAATTTGAAAAAATTAATGGTTACACTACAAATATTCTGAGCTCATCAAGAACAAAACTTCACCTGCTTAACGTTTTTCTATATAAATTCCTTTCAGTGAGTTGTTGAGTGACTGGTGTGGTTCTAGTTTGACTTCTCGTATTCTGGAAGACTAAGTAGAAATAATTGTAAGGAGAGAAGAAAGGAGAAGAAATGCTTGCATACGAGTCTGCAACACATTGGGACATTTTATGTCAATATTAATAATGTTCCCAGTTTCCCATACGACCAAATTTGTTTGGATGCAGTGTTTCAATGAGCTCCATATTCGACTCAGCTGATCTGAGAGCTCCATATTCGACTCAGCTGATCTGGGAGCTCCATTTTCGACTCAGCTGATCTGAGAGCTCCATTTTTGACTCAGCTGATCTGCGAGCTCCATTTTCGACTCAGCTGATCTGAGAGCTCCATTTTCGACTCAGCTGATCTGGGAGCTCCATTTTCGACTTAGCTGAGAGAGTAGTACCTCGAAACATTGCGGTGGTACCTCATTGATTTCTACCTAGCCTTAACTTTTCGAGTTAATAATAATTTAAAGTGCCGGAGCGTGAGCAATTTTTCGTGACGTTTTTTTAGTTTATGTGCCAAAGCAAATACATAAAATGTCAAAACCGTTTGGAAAAAATATCGGGAACACCAAAAAAGGTTGTAGTCGGATAATAATATTTATTTATGTACAAGGTTTACACGAAATAGTAGTAAGGTACATCCTCTTCCCATAAATTACTACGTGCTTCTCGATGAGATCATTCATTTGGATCATTTGGACTGGACCAATGAAAACGAGTTGAAACGGGACCGCAATCGGTGTCTACATTGTGATAACAAAGTGATACATTAATCGCATCGACAATAACCAAATAAATGGATCCCGAACAAACATCCAAAAGACAGTTACGTACAGGCTTACAGTACATTTCCCAGTAGATGTTTATTATAGATATTCTAAGCCTCTAATAGATAGAGCAGTGGTTCTCCACCTGGGGTGGCACAAGCGCACTTGGGGGGGGGGGGGGGGGGGGGGGGGGGGGGACTGTTTGAAAATAGTAGATGATAATAATAATAACATAGGATCAGAAGATATTAACAGAAAGGCGTCACGAGACCATAATCTGACAGCTGAGTTCAATACGCATATTCTGGTACATGTGACAGTAACGCATATCCCTGTATCACTAGGTTATCAACAGTTTTTCTCGGTTTGTATAATTCATTCATTAATCATGTTCCCAAAATTGAGTGTTTTCACTATCGTGTTACTGACTTTCGTTGAAAGCGTAATTGCAACATGAATCAAAATCGCTGTACTTCTCTGACTCAATGATTCAATTTGGCCATCCAACTTTAAAATTTATATACAGTAGGTAGGTACCTACTATATAGGGCGATGGCATTTACAGGGGACACCTAGGCCCAAGAGTGGGCTCAAAAAACTCTCATGGTGCTAGGGGGGCATGGCCGAGGGAAGGTTGAGAACCACTGAGGTAGAGCATTACCATAATCAACAACATATTTATCCTCATAAATATCATTTTCAACATAATTCCCTCAAGAATGAATGAATTTTAGTCTGTGAAACAAATAGGTACCTACCTAATTACGGATTCTATCAAGGTAGTTACCTCACGATCGTTATAACCCATGTATAACGATTCATTTACAAACTACAAGCTACACTAATATTCTCTATATTTTTGGACTTACACCCTACACCTTACACTCAGCGGCCAACCCGTCAAATTGCCACCATTATTATAAACTCTTCTATGTTTCCTCCATAAAAATACAATACCTGCACGATAACACAACAAATGAAAAGGTTCGATTTCAGTATAACAATCAATCATAACTCGCTTCAAGTCTATTTCCAAATCAATAAACAGAAACAGAATAACATCAGATACGCCGAAAACAGAATTAAACAGAACACAAAACGAACAGAAATGACAGAAACAGAAACATTCACGATTTTGACATAGGTACGAGTAGGTACAATGTTTAGGAAACTGGGAGAGTATTGCGTACTTTCCAACTTTCGGACCGCATTTATTCAAAATCAAATTTGACTGGGAAATGCTATATAATACGTATTATTGTATTATATTCTTGGCCTTTTTGGACTTTTCATAAATTTATATAGGGAAAACTAAGTTCACATATTCCACTATCCTACTACTGTTCTATTATAGTTGCCTATAACGTAGGTAGCATATCTCCGGTTGAAATGGTCAATCAAGCGAACTATCTGAGAATTATTTTCAATTCGAATAATCTTCAAACGTCAATACCTATCTTGAAACACAATATCACTGCGGACAAAAACTAATTAGGTTTGTTGGCACTCTTCACTATAAGCCCGTACAATATCACCGCAGCTTACACGAAGAAGTTCACAGCACTTGTGTTTCTTGAGTTTACTCAAATAGTTGAGATCCTTTGATCTGGTCGGTTCAGTGATTTTTTCTTCTTTTCCCACTACTACTGATGACGCCTTGTATCCACTTTACGTATCGAAAGACGTCCGTGTAGTGGTCGCTATGATTGCTCACTTTGCAGAGGGTGTCACCAAACGATGAGATGCCTGCAAGAAAAAAATATATTTCTCGATTTTATTCTACGTAATCCACAATAATCCTCAAGAACAAATATACAAAAGTTCCAGTGATGCAGCAAGAGTTGATGAGCAAATGTTTGAAAAATCATTTTAGCCGATTTGATGGGTGAATAGGAAATTTTGCGCTGGTTCCGAATAATATGTACCATAGATGGCATCATATAAAAACCTCATATACCTATATTTTGGCAAATTTTACAGTAGAGCCAAGAAACCGAAATTTCTATGTTATGTAGGGAATCGAAGATACGAGTTTATCACGAGGTATAATCATTGAAGAACCGGAAGATCGTCACCACTTTCTAGAGCTGTTTGTGCTTCTTTTGAACACAATTGAATCAATATCTTGTATTTTGGCATTTTAGGCTTATGGTATTGAAGAATGCTTTTTACCATTCATCATGACGAAGAGAAATGAAAATATTACTAGGACTACCTCACACGCGTCAGATGGTTGTCAATCCCCCCAACCTGGGGTTTTCAATCTCCCATATTTGTTTTTAGTCAATTCCACTGCCCATTCCGTTGACGTTTTCTTTTACACCACTAGAGGGCAAAACAATCGTTTTCCGCTAAAATTCGAACCACAGGATGATGAGAATCGAGGTTTTCATTTCGCAAACCCAATAACTAATTTTCGGCGAGTGCAGGCGAGGTATTTATATGATGCCATCGAATATGTTCGTATGTTAACATCTTCGTGTCGTTGAGGATCATGTTTTTTTTTACTTTTTTAATTGTTCATTTTATGTTTATTAGAAGATTACGGGCAAGCTTTACAATTACAAAAGCATAAATAACAAGAGAACAGAAAAAATATGATTCTGGAAATGAAACGAAAATATTGCTTGATTAAACACCAAATAATTCCTTAGAAGTAAACTTGAAACTTTAATATGAATGATATTATATTATCATCTATTATGACGCCCCAACAGGCACGATGTAGATAAACATGTTGGAGGACGAAGAAATTATGTGGCTTACAACATAGAGACGGAGTCACACAAAAAGTCAAGGATCATCTTGTTTGTTCCATCCAGTATCCATCTCTCTCTCTTCAAAGTAACACACAACTTTCGTCTTGCTATTTTACCATTTTTACAATAAAATGTACAAAATCAAGAAACGTTTGGCATAATAAACACCTCCCAAGACTTTCAGGTAGGTAGTTGTTATTAAGTATCGACACCAACAGACAGAAAAGCCCACACTATTAAATTAACGAAGATCCTCAAGAGGCAACATAATGCTGCGAAACATGTAGGATCAATTAACAAATCTACAACGGAAGAAAGCCGAGAATAATTCCACCCTCAACCCAAAAAGTATCAAGGATCTTTCTTTGTCCAAATCTGAACTCAACTTTAACTCAAAAGCAGGTTGGCAGTCCGTGGGAAGCGATGACGGGGGTCATTTAGAAGGTAATCAGTCGTGTAGAGAAGATAAGAGACACAAGAAGAATCGTACACCGAAGAGAAAAAGCGTTCGATCGGATATCCGGGGAACCTGGAGATCGACCCCGGACAGAAAGGACTCGCAAACCAACTGGTAGTTAAAAAGCTTGTGGAACAACGTAAGATCAGCCGTGCACTGGCGGCGCACAGTGGTCCAGGAGTGGCCAAAACCCTTTAAATTTTCAAGTTAAAAAAAATTGTAGTTTATTATTTTTTATTAGTTTATTATTATTATCACTTTTAGAATACTAGAACAGAACATTTCATGCTAAATAAGATATACAAATTCGCTGAAATTGCTGTACCGCCTCTTCAAAAGTTGATATTTGTGAAAACTCAAATTTTTGGTAAGAAAGATCAAGCATCCGTCCTTATATAAAGTCAATTGATAAATTTTTGACAAAACAAATTTTTTCCTGGTTATAAAGATACTTATATCTCAAGTTTCAAACAGAAACGTGTGCACAAAGGTTTTTGGCCTCTTTTTTTAGTGAAGTGCAATTTCGGTGGATGGCAGTGAAAAAAAAAAAGTTAAACTAGAATGCGAAGACGTGCAGGTACTCGAACTGCACGTACAGGGACTCGTACATTCAGTAGGGTCCCACTCAAACAGGGAGACTCAAAATTAGGTGCTACAATCTGCCACCAGTCGTGTCTAGTGAATTTTTCAATCATATGGGTACAATACAAATTTACGAGTATTATAAAGACGTCAAAACATGCAAACTCACCTTGGCCATGGTTAATTCTAAAAACTGAGATCATAAATGAATTTCTCACACCAAAAAACACTAGACCTAGATTTCCAAGCCATAATTCTCATTATTATTAGTTTTGGACGGATTTCTGGCGGCGTTTCTCAAGGCTCAGCAGGTAGTCATAGTTTGTGATAAAGACTGTCTCAGAAAGCTATTCCTTTATTAAACCACGACGTATTTTATTATTGAGCAATAAAAGCCGTTTTATCACATCACCTGGCCTTTTTAAACGCGATTTTGTCCGTGGTAGCGTGCGATATAGTTGGAAAGATCACAATATTAACTGTCGGAAATTAGTACATGGCACCAGTCTTCGGTTTCTTACAACCATTATCTTCGCTCGCAGTGAGCCACATATAATTTCAGATCTATTCAGTATCTACATGAGAAGGAATTCAATCTCAACTTTCCTTTCTTATTTGATATCTACTATTCTCTATTTTGAAAAAAATGTTACCGATTAGTTTACATAATTCAATCAATGTCATTCAGTATCATCCTCAACCTAACTGGAACAAATTTTTAAAGGAAGAAAATGATGTATTTTCGGAAACATTATGTTCTATATCATCGATTTTGGTAATCTTGTGGAGACATGTTTTAAGTACCTATATTCGGAACCGCATTAATGTCAAATATACCATAAAATAAATTGAATAGGATTTCACAAATCAGAATCCCTAAAAATTGCAGAAATATATCTTCGAAAGAGATTGGTCTTTGGAAAAATTCGCTCATTAAGTCATACCAACATACTTACCAGTTAGGGCATTGTTTCCGTTTCGATTTGTAATCCACGGGCCACCACTGTCTCCCTACAAACATACAAGAGAATACAGTAGGTAAATAAGTCTGTATATATAGGCACAATGAAGTTGTTTATAAGGGTAATAAGGAATGGGAGCTCTTTACTATATTTCGATATATACGGAAAAGATCTATGACCGAAGATCTACGGAAAAATCAAGTTCATGATATGAACTTGAAAATAGGATTTTGGTCACTTGAAATGTAAACAAGGTATTATTTCGAAATTAAGATTCCTGGAATACATTTCGAGGCATTTCCGACGATTTTGCCAGTTTGTGCGATTTAGATTTGAATAATCTTAAATCTAATGATAATCGTACAATAATCTAATAATCGAATCGAACGAAACTTGACTGAAGAGCAAGGACAAGGTCTCAAATAACGAAAAAAATATATCTATCACCCCACTTCTTTGTTGTCGGGACCGCGGGATCAAAAATATTGACTATCTTAGACGTTATAATAAGAAACTTGATTCATATAGTAAAATATGACAGTGGCACCCAAAATCAATGGTTAGATTTCGCTAGGTTGTCACGAGCTCCCATTCCTCCATTTTTCCTGGAATGTTGTTACAGGTTTCATCTCAGGCTCATCTTTGAACCACAAAACGTACCCTGCAAGCAGCTGCGTTCTTTCGAATTGCATCTGTGACGCAAAAGGCACCGACGATTACTTCTTCGGGCTTCTTGCACATGAGCTGGTTCGGAATGAGCTGAGTGACCTTCTGAAGAGGACAAGATAGATCGTTAGTGTCCCCTTTTGCTGAGTTGATCCTGACCAGCCCGAAACCGATCACCAATCCTAATTCACCAGGCCTTGGGGCTGTAAAAAGTGACCAACCATTTAAAGTTATTACAATAATATATATTCGGGCATACCTCATTTTTAGCATTATTTTTGCTTCCCCTTATTCCGAAGGTAGGACGATACAGATTTTATTTGACGCTCCAGATTTGATCTGATTTGAAACTACAGATTTGACGCTCGATTTGACATCTGTTCAAGAGGGGTACATATGCACTCTGGTGAGCAAATGTTCAACTTGGAGCTATGTACTCATGTTCAGCTATGTACTCCTGCGAGAAATGAGAAAAATTGTCTTTCGAAATGTTCACTTGCTTTTTACGTTTCAGAGCTTTCTGAACAATTTTTGTTCCATGTCTGTCTGTCGGTCTGTGGTCAATTCCTTGTCCCAGCCAAATCTATATGAAATTGTGGTCCGAATTTGATGAAATTTTCAGGGATTGTCTGGGTTAGCCCAGTGACGGTCCCCTATGAATTTAATTGCCATCTTACCACTAGAAGCGTGAGCGAATGTGCAAACGATAATTTCCTGAAACCACGTGACCTCAGTTCCTAATTGACCTATTTCGCTCAAATCTGGCGACACTGCACAGCGAGAAAATGATTTTGGAGAATTTATTGTTTGCGGATGCACAGTGGCTACCACCGATCGAATCACGGTCAAATTGAAAAGGGGATCATCCTCCAACTATCCTCCAAATTTCGTTGAAATCGGACCATTAGATCGTGAGAGATTGAATTTTGGAGGAATTAGAGTTTGCGCATTTGGTTGATAAAATTCATAGAGAACCACAAAATTGGATGAATATTGTGAAAGTTTAGCCATAGACCGACAGGTTTTGCCTCCTAACTACCCATTACATGCAGAAAGGCGGAGCCAAAATTTTTCTGAATGTCCAAAACGTAAAATTTGAGTGAAAATTGTGAATTTGACGAAAAAGAAAATTGTTCACCTCCCAAGAGTAAGTAAGTAAGCTGAATTTGTAGACTCGGAAGCAAAACGAAAATAGTTGTCAAGTCACAAAACCATCGGTTTCGACTCAGCTTATCTGTGAGCTCAATTCTCTACTCACCTCGTATGTGAGAACCCATAGTAAAGTCCCTGAACCATTTTCGTTAAGCCCAATTGAGGCGTTTAGTATCAAAACCGGATAACTCCAAAATGTCGAAAATTGGTTTTTTCACATTTTTCACAAGTTTGACGAAAGAATTTCATTCTCTCGATATATTGTGCCAAAAGGCATTTTGCATGTTTAAACCAAGGAAAGATGAATGGGCAAAATATGGACTTACGTGTGGTGGGTAAACTAATAGGCGTGATGTTTCCAACGGAACGATCGACTTTGATTATTGCAATGTCGTGTTTCTTGATCTTGTACGCTAAGACGGCCTTGGGGTAAGGTATCAGCTTCGTGATTCTGAACACCTGAGCGGATCCCAACCCTTTGCAGCGATCCTTCAATCCCGTGATGACCGACCAGGCTCTGAAATCAACATCTGTTGAAGCTCACTTTTTGAGTACGTTCAGTTTACACCAACTATGTTTTATAATAAGTTGCACGATTTTTTATAAGCGGTCTGCCGACCCCCTCTAGAGAGATGTGGAATTCCTCAATAAAGTTCATGGAAAGGAAGCAAAAGATATTCCAAATCATCCGAAACCGGAATTATATGAAATAAAGGTATGAATGATGATTAGCCTATTATTGAACGCTTATACCAACTCCAGATCATCGAAAAGCGAGACTCCAATTTTTTTAAATTCTCTAGAAAAAGAAAAAAATTACGCGGGTACCTAGAACCAAAGAATAAAATCAATTAACATTATTTATTGGAACCTTCTGGTGCGAGGCTTCACACTACTTTCCTCACCCGTAAAAACATGAAAATGGCCATTTTTGCGAATTTCAACGATGATTTCGGCCCTCAATTTATATTTTTGTGTAGATGAGGGGTATTGGAACTTGTTTCTACTTGTTAGAAGAGTGAGTCGTGTGAATTTCATCAAAATCGTTAGAGCGATAGAGAAAGAATTGTCTGAAAACGAAGTTTTATCAACTATTTGGAATATTTTCTCCCCGTAGTAATTGACCTGGAGGGCTGATCAAATGTAACCTTTCATAACATAATATTCAGTAATAAGGAAGCTTATAAAAGTAAACGAGAAACTCGATCCTGTGGAAACCAGAAAAAGTTGCATTTGATCAGCTGATCTTTGAATGGGGATTTGGCCTACCTACTCGGGAAGATTTGCGAATCACACTCTTGTTTCTGCTCTTTCAACCCGTCCATGTTGGGAGGGAACGGTTGGTCCTAAAATGCTCCGCTAGGTCTCATTCGACGCTAAAAATTGAGATATATTTGAAATCGATGAAAAAAATACACCTTCCTATTTGAAGTTTTCGAGCTAGGGCTTTTTGAAAATAATATCCCATATTTTCTACGCCTTAGAGAAGACTAACGGTAACCCCGAGCTTTGGGGGCACAACTAGACCCCAAATGGAGCCGGTATATGAAATTTCAATAATTTTGGTCCATAGTAGGTAACTTAGCAAAGTGCCGGACGGATTTTTATTAATTTCCGATTTTTGGATTCAACGTATCTTCAAACGTAAAACATAAAATTTTGAGGGAGGGTTAAAAAAAATGTTTCGTGCTCGGTTCCAATGGTTCATTATTGAAAATAAAAAACCGAAATCAGGGAATTCGTTAATCGTTAATATCTATTACTAATCCTCTGGATTTATTACTCACTTGGGATCGACTTTGTTCATGAAACAGTGGAAAGCGGTAAGGAAGTACAGAGGAGAGATGAGGGCACTACCGCAGTGGACATTGATGCCGGTTTTGGCGACTGGGTTGAGGTAGATCTTATGCGAGCTCACGATGAGGCCGTAGAAAGGGTAGTCGGCGATATCGGCTGGCTCCCCGTTCAAGATTCGCGATCCCGAGTTCCAGTCATCATCTTTACTGCTGACTGTTAACACGAGAGCAGAATAGAATTACCCGGTACACAGCACCGTACAGTACACTATTATTATTGATCTATATTGATCCTAATCGAGTTGTTGAGCTGTAAATCATTAAGACAATGAAAATTACATAACGGTATGAACGGCTGATAAGAAAAAAACTTTATCAGAAACGTACATATATTATCCAATAACTACCTAACCACTGAAAACAACTTTTTGCGTCAGCCGCGGAAACTACTACTTAAAAAACGATCATAGTTCATGACGCCAAAACTAACAAATCGATTCGGGACGCCGGTGTTGGGCACATGCCATTTTCGCGAATTTGCAAAAACAATTACATATATTTATGCTATTGCAATGGCTTCAAAATTCTAATTATTTAATTTTTGGAAATATTGTTCATCTATATAAATAAATCCGTTTCGGAGCATTCTAAAAGGACTCCTTAAGTTTAACCGTTTTTTATGAGGGTATACTTACTCTATGTATTTGAATGTATATGTGTCACTTCACTTTTGTTCATCGTAGGCTTTGGTTGCTCATCTCATGAGGACCACTACATTTTTCCTGCCCATACTAGGTCTGAATTTTGCTTCCTCACTACCGATGGCTTAAAGCAATTTATTCGTGCGAGAATTATAAAAACATGTTGATACTATTTCTCAGTTCCTAATTGACCGATTTCGCTCACATTCGGGGGGTAATTCATCGTCAACACGAAAAAGTTGAGAAAACCCGACAAATTCTGTGTTGGTGAGCTGGCGTTGGTTTCAATGGAGCTCTCAGGTCTTCAACTTTTCTTTAATAAAAAACAAATTTGGGCGGTTCCAATGGTCAAAAACGTGTATTTTCTAGGTTTTTTGATATTCTGGGAAGTAAATAGCTATTTTTGGTATAGGCACTGTGGAGCCCGGATCATTACAGAAATGTCCTGTAAGAATGTTTTTCTAAAATCGCCGTGTCCAGAACAATCCCATTTCACCCCACTATGAGCGATGTATGTATATCTACAGAAGTGATATTGACGTTTCTCCTCAATAACCACATGCAGAATGCGCAACACCAAAATGAAAAATAATTTGTAAAAATATTTTAAAAATCGGCTGATCATTATTAATTGGAATGAATATCAAACTACACTATTCATTAATAAATTTTTGAATTTATACAACACATTGGTGTGATACCACACATAGACAGGGAACACAAGGGAACATGCTTCTATTAGCTTGCTTCATTATGTTGTGGAAGTACTTATCACAATGCCAAACTGAAAGCTCCAACCAAATTTGTTTATATACCTACTTACCAGTACTTCTCAGGAGGGTTATGGAGGGCGAAATTGTCAGCATGCGATGTGGTGTGATGTATAATAAATTCAGAGCTTTTCAACGATTTTTGTGGGGTGGAAAATAAGGAAGTTATGTTCTCCCTTGCACTGATTGGTTGTACGTGAAAATCATTGGAAAACATTGGTATTACAAATTCGGTCGTACAAATTCCAATAAACGCCTGCTCATAATCATTATAAAATGATAATTTTTTTACGGATACATTTTATTGTATGTTAGGTAAGCATTCGTTGATTAAACGATTTTGATATTCGTAAAAAATGTTTTTCAAGTGGGTATGGCGCATGGCTCTCTCGAATTCAAAGAATTCAAAAGAATTTCAGGATCGTGTTGATATTTTTCTTAATTGACAAACATCAATACGATCGAAAGTTCATTTTCCTCAATATCTGCTTGTCAAGTAAGAAAAGTTATGACGTGAGTCATTTTTGTACAATTTCAAGGAAAGGAATTCGATTCATCTCCGGGATCGTGACGAGTGCGTTTCAGTATGGCACATTATTTTGATGTTGAATAATGTAATTTTCCGCAATAATTATTATTATCAACTACCTACGGAAATGCTACAAATTGCAATTCATTGTGCAATGCAACGTAAATGTAGTAGGTACCTGATGTAATTTTAATCGCTGCTCAAAAAACTGTTCCGGAGAGTAATTAAAAACGGTTGGTTTATAATTTCAAGAATAAACCGTTGTAATTGGTCATAAAGGGACATTGTAATGAAATAACTATCGAAATCGGTTGATTCTCGTTGTATGTATAATTTAAACATCCATAATGAAAACCTAATAAAATGACATAAATATTTTTATTTTTTTTCCAAGCATACCTCGATGCTGAAACTGATAATTATACCACGCACTGGCTTAACTATGCGTTCCAGTCAAAAACAGATCCCGAACCGTACCAAAAGAATTTGAGGTTTTGTTTGAAATATTACACCGATCGCAAATATTTTCATGTATAATAAGGATCCCTGAATGAATTTTTACAGATTTTTTTTTTTTTTTTTTTTTAATCCCGATTTAGAACTAAATATAATATCGTCCCTTTCATCACCTTTAACACCAAAGAAGAATAGGTCTAGAGTAGAATATGCTCTGAAGTTTGTTCAATAATGGTTCATTGAATGTGATAATGCAATACCCAGCTTATATATTTTACGCCTAAACCATGAAAGTGAGCTTAAAGCTGAAGTTCCTATGAGCCAAAACCATGAATGTGCATTAAAATGAAGGGAGGAGTTGTAATGTGCTTCAATGTTATTTTCTGGTTATCAGCAATGTACATTGGTCTAGAAATCGAAATTAGAATGAGTTTGTTTAAAAATTAAACAGTCAAAACTGCATCGAAAATATTGAAATCCGTTTTCTTCGTTGTTCTCAAAACTTCAATTTTGCACATTCATGGTTTTGGAATGAAAGGGACGATATGAGAATGGAAAAATATTGCATAACAATTAGAACTAAATAAAATTCTACTCTAATTTAAAAAAAAAACATCTTTCCGAAATTAACGTTAAAAGAAATTAAATTTTGCGTCGAATGAGACCAACTGGCAACCACAGCTTCTAAGGCATGCTCTTCTGATTTTTAAAATAAATATTCCAAAGTTTAATGAATGACTGCTATGCGAAATTTCCCAAGGTCAGAAAATCTTTGTGTACCAAGAAGGGCTCTTCTACCATCCAACTTTTCGGGAAAGAAAGTTTCATCATTAATTTAATGATTAACAGGACAGTTCCATTATTTTTCCGACCGTTACGTTTCGGTATGAAATGAGACCTCGCAATCGTTACGTTACGATATAATGAACCGCATTTAATCATCATTAAATGATCTGAACCGAAGGTCTACCGTCCGTTTTGCTTTAAAAAGGGCCAGCTATGATTTTCTTACCTTAGGAATCAATAAACAGACATTCACTCAACTTTGAAATTCGTTTGAAACGTTGGAATGCGTTTGGTCTCATTCGACGCAGAATTTAATAACCTGCAACGTTTATTTCAAGATGATTCCGATTAGAGTGCGGTTTTAAATGTGTTATTTGCACAAAAAATGTTCGAACAAATCGGGGATGGAAAAACTCGGCAAATTATTACACAACGGTTTATGATTTTCTTTATATATCACCATCTGTAAAGATTCATTAGTAAGTGGGTTCCTCCGGTAATTATATCGCGAGGTTCACAATCAATTTTATTGGCACAATGAGTACCTACCTGTAATTATTATTAACCAGGAGTTGTAAACTGCAGGTATGGAGATCGACCCAACACAGAAATACATGTCAATTTTGATCGGGAAAAGGGTCCACTGAAATCTTCACATCAAAAGGAAGGTAAAAATAAACTTAACTTCAAATATTGCAATAATCGAAGATTGTGCAGGTAGGTATAAACGGATTTGAAGGAATCAAAACATGACTTACTCGGAGGTAATTTACAACTGTCCTTAACGAACATAATTTGAGAATTTATAGTAACTAAAGTAGAGTACATAACTATTTAATAATGTAATTCATGGTTCGTTGTGCTACAGATAGGTAGCACTTATTGTACAGATAGGTAGCACAGATAGGTAGCCTACTTATTGATACCTACCAACCTGGTTTTTTAAAAATGTTTGAAGACGGAAGTGTAATGCTTACACCCTAAAATTACCTTCTAGTAAGTCATGCTCTGATTCCTTCATATCCATTTATACATACCTGCACATTTTTCGATTATTGCAATATTTGCAGTTAAGTTTATGTTTACCTACCTTTTTGTTTGTATGCCGATATAGGGATTTGGTGTAATGTTTGTTACAGGCCCTGAAGGAGATAATAAATTTATCGAAAGCTCGGTGAAGAAGGTGAAGATTTCAGTGAACCCCAGGAGTCCTTCATTCATAAAGAAATTCAATAACTAAGGAAACATCTCCATGTAAACAATCGAGAAAAGTTGAGTTTGATCAGCTGATCTTTGGATGAGATTTGGCCTAGGTACTCGGGAAGATTTGCGATTCACACTCGTGTTTCTGCTCTTTTTTCCGTTCAACCTGAAGTCCTTCATTCGTCATTGTTGGTAGCGAACAATTGGTCCTAAACTGCTCCGCGAGGTCTCATTTGAGGCTAAAAGTTGCGTTCTATTCTAAATCGATTGAGAAAATGTACCTTCCTATTTGACGATTATTCGAATTGGAAATAATTCTCAGATAGTTCGCTTGATTGACCACTTCAACCGGAGATATGCTACCTACGTTATAGGCAACTATAATAGAACGGTAGTAGGAAGGTGGAATATGTGAACATAATTTTCCTTATATAAATTTATGAAAAGTCCAAGAAGGCCAAGAATATAATACAATAATACGTATTACATAGCATTTCAAAGTCAAATTTGATTTTTTCCCAACAAAATTAAGTTCCTTCCCAGTCAAATTTGATTTTTTCCCCACAAAATTTAAATTTTTTCTAATCAGATTTAGATGTTTTCCACTCAAATTCAAGGTGTTTTTGATAGGACATACCTTGAATTTGATCGGGAAAAAACTGAATTTGGTTGAGAAAAAATCAAATTTTACTGAAAAAACCAAAGTTGGTTGGGAAAAACTAAATTTGAAATGCTCTATATCCACACGAACCATCCGTAATTAACCCAACTAGGAAAAAACGCTGCAAATTATTACACAACGGTTTATTATTTTCTTTATAGAAAAGCCCATCTACAAAGATCTTATTGACATAAAATACCCACCTCCCGCGAGGTTCACAATCATCTCTTGGCGACAATGAGTAGGCACCTTCTTGTAATTATTATTATCGGAGAGTTGCATCATTCATTCTTAAGACCCAAAACAGTGAGAATTAGAAACCAAATGTGGAGAAACTTTGAAATCTCCCCCTTGATGGAAAAAACAATAGATTATGGATATGTCTAGCGGCTTTAGGCTGATCGGCTGATCTGAGAGCTCCATTTTCGACTCAGCTGATCT
>JAEMON010000012.1:12825780-12838775 GCA_030264115.1 Lygus lineolaris
CGTTGTGTAATAATTTGCAGCGTTTTTTAAATTCGATTTTTGAATAAATTCTACGTACCGTGAAACGTAAAATATCACATTTTTAGGAGAGGGGCTAACTTTTTTTTCAGTGCTCGATTCCAAAGGTTCATTAGGTATTGAAGATAATAAACCAAAATCACTACGTTGGTCGGTTTTTCGTTTATTTATTTATTTTTTTTTTTTTTCGGAATAATTGTGAGGGAATTTTCGAAGGCAATGGGGTATCTGAGGACCGAGATTGGGCAAAAATAGTCCTAGAGAAAAAATATGGTGGGAATATTCCACCTTGGTGGAGGTCAGAGTGGTGGAATGGGGTGTGCGCATGGTTATTTTTTATCTTTCCAAGTTATAGATCTCAGTGAGAGCTTTCCAAAAAGGTGCCAAATGAGGGGTCTCCTATGAGTGGAAAAGGGTCTTGAAATTAATAATTAGGTATGACGTCAGAGACCCCCCTCCCGCCTGGGGAAGACCCTCAGGGCGCCTCTTACCAGCTATTTTCCGTCGTAACCAAACGGAATGTTCGGTTGAAAATTGGCAAATGGTTTGTTTAGAGCGCTGAACCCGAATTTGAGGTCGGAAATGCAAATTTCTGACCCATGCGCACACCCAATTATGACTCGCCTAATGATCTCCTTCTCTTCCTGATTCTTTCAAGGTCCTGATTCAAATCTGAGGTCAACGATTGAAAAAGGTCAACGAATACCACGTCATACAACTGTACCAACAACTACCTCGATTGCAGAGTCCAACGGCGGCCAGTCCTCCGAAGAACAACAGACATCTTGGGATGACCAAAAGCTGCATGACAGAGAGACTATCACAACTCGACTGACCCTGGGACCTGCAAAGTGCCTACTCTACTGCCTGGCCAATTCCTAACTTTAATATCCACCTGCGTATAACTACTCTGGCATAACCCCCACGTTAAATAAGAGAAATGGGTCGTTCATCACCGTTCATTGTTCTAATAAATCGTAAGAATCTGAAACGGAACTAAACCGGCGTAATTAACATGATAATGCAACGAGTTTCTGTACGATAACAGATTTTAATGGCTATTCGAACTCGAATTGTGAATTTTATGAAGCTCTGATAATTTTCATCATTTTTTCCGCTGCCTTTGTGGCTTTTATATTATTATGTTGAAATGGTGAATTATTCAGTCTTTGGCGGCATGATACAACCGAGTCATATTACCTCATAATATCGTATTAACGGCATAAATCAGTTGTAAAGACCAGTAATTCCGAAATAATTACAGACAGTATTACAAATATTGATTATTACGCAATTTTGACTTGTTTGGTGACTGGGTTCATTATAATTGTGACGCAGGGCCGTCGAGAAAACATCTGGGCCCGGGGGTACATGATCATCGGGCCCCTCCTTTTTTTAAATAAATAAGTTGAACTTTTCAAATAGATCATATTAGGTACCTATCTAAGTAAATACATTAGGAATAGGTAACAGGTGAACAACATTCAGGGTCTCCTAACATTTTTTTTACAACACTTAAAAACAGACTTTTTTATTTTTTGAGATTTTTTGAGTCTCCTAACATTTTTTTTTTACACCACTTAAAAACTGACTTTTTTATTTTTGAGATAAAAACAGACTTTTTTATTTTTGATATTGTTTTCGTGTTTTCGACCTAAAGTTAGTAGAATAGCCATACCTAACGTCCTTAATTTAGATACATATTAATGCACTAGGGAGATATTAAATTTAACTCTTTCTGGGATTATTTGTTTTTAAATTAAAAAAACCACCTTGAACAGCCAAGTTATTTATTTGGGTGACGTTTCAACCCCTCATGATGTGGGTCCTAATCATACCTTCTAAGTGGTGAACTAAGTTGAAATAAATTGCACATGTGACAGTTGACGTTTAGAGGAAAGTGTCCACATTGACAAACTTTGTCAATGTGGACACTTTCCTCTAAACGTCAACTGTCACATGTGCAATTTATTTCAACTTAGTTCACCACTTAGAAGGTATGATTAGGACCCACATCATGAGGGGTTGAAACGTCACCCAAATAAATAACTTGGCTGTTCAAGGTGGTTTTTTTAATTTAAAAACAAATAATCCCAGAATGATTACAACACTCCAGCCGGGAATCTATCCCAACAACTCAACAAAAAAAATTAAATTTAACGCTCTTTCCAACATTAGATATCCTCAAATTTGAATTTACTTGGTAGATTAAGGACGTTACGGCTGTTATAGTAACTTAAGATCGAAAACACAATAAAAATCGAGCGATCTGCTCCGTTGATCACCGTGTGCAGAATGGGGGGTTGATGGTAGGTAATTTTGAGGTATGTTGAGCTTAGTTGATTGGCCCCCCAAGAAGGCCTTATTTACTCATTCACTTTTTAAAATGATTTATGATTAATATCTCTTTAAATTATTATTTCTTCGAGTTTATTATTATCCTTTTTTCCTTTCCCGGGGGAAACTCCCCCCCCCCCCACTCTCTTGACAGGGCTGTTGTGACGTCACAGTCAGGCTTCCAGGTTCGGTGGTGGTGTTTGATCTACCTGAGACCTAACAGTTTTTTTCACTTGGCAGGTAACCGTGAAATACTTCACCTCCGTAGGGACCCCGGAACGCCCTCATTGTTGGCGACGGGAACATTATGAATGGAAGCCGTCTCACCTCCCCCACATCCGCTCTTTTATCCCATTTTTTGACTTGGAAGGACAAGAAAAAAAACTCATGAAGGTCTCGTAAAAGGGTTCATTATTGAGTCAATTCGGAGGTGGAATTATTTTTAGTGGTTCATTTTAAAAGTGCACTAGAAATAAATCAAGTCAAATAAAGGAATGAGCAAATCGTTATTTAAAATTCATCAGCCACTTTTGACAACAATGAAGGACACGGATAATTTTAGAAGTGATAACATTTTGTAGCAACAGATCACCCTAAACGGGCTTATATCGCAATTCCGTTGTTCCGCCACAAAGCGTTTTAAAGGTCCCAAAATGGGATTTTTGGTCCAAACTCGTCCATGAGTAGGTACCAACAAAGGTAAGAATGTTCATACAAATATTATGATCAGTATGTAATAATAGTGGTACATCGACTATGAAACCACTTTCAGAGCTCTATCTTTGATGATGATTGATTTCATTCGTTTGTTGAATTTGTCGGGATTCAGCCAACAAACGAATCCTACAAACAAGTAACTATGCAGCCGACTATCTCTACCTTGTGTGATTGATTCCAGGGACCTTCAATTAAAAAAGAAATAAAAAAGAAACCGGAGAAAACTCATTGTTCTTCTTTGTTACTGATGATGCCCTAACCGTCGAAATCGATTTAACTTTATAACTCATTATTTTCGCGGAAATAGACAACGTTTTCTCATTAACTACGGTTTCTTTTTATTGAAGTGGGTTGCCACAACTTCGTCGCGAGTCATTTAGTTCGGACCTTCAATCCACTGAAGAGGTTGACGCGGGATGGAATCTGCGGACGAATTTTTGTTGTTGTAATTCTTGCTTCAACACTACCGAAGGTAGGAAGCCATGTTTCGTTCAAGAAATGAAAAAAAAAAAAAATTGTCCTCCAAAATCAAAAATTTCCACTTGCTTTTTACGTTTCAGAGCTTTGTGGACAATTTTGATTCTGTGTCTGTCTGTCTGTCTGTCGGTCTATGGTCAATTCCTTGTCCCACGAAAAACTATATTAAGTGATGGCCGATTTTGATGAAATTTTCAGAGATTGTGCGGGTTAGCCCTTTGACGATTCTCTGTTAATTTCGTGGCCGACGGACCACCGTGTACGCATACTCAAACGTGAATTTCCTGAAACAGAGGTATCTCGAAAAAAAATTCAGTGTAGCTGCAATTTTGCCAAATTTTTATTCTAAATGTACCTACTTATACCTAAAAAAGTATTTACCCACCCAAATACAATTTAAGTTGGAGCCCCCAACGAAGGATAATTGAAACCAAAGTAATTTACCACCCAGTAGCTGACAGACCTAAGATTTAAAAAAAAAAAAAATGGGAGAGCCCCATCATATCAACATAAGAAGCATATCAGCCAATAATGGACAAGAACCAAAAGAGTTCCCAATACATAAAGATAAGAAAGGTGCATTGGAAGGACAGGAGGATGATAGCAGGACAACTTACAGCATAGCTGAAGCTCTGATGAGGCCCATGGGCGAAAGGAAGAAAAAGGAGACGATTGGTGAATAAATAGTAAACAATGATAAGAGAAGAGAAAGCATTTACTTCTCCCCTCAAAAAACCTTCCATAACATTGTAGCTGAAACGAGTGCAGAGAAACTAGTACCCAAAATTGGTGACATAAAGAGGCGATTTGATGTTAGCGAAAAGCGGAAAACCCGCCTTAAAAGTCAAAAGCAGCAATATGGCGGTAATGAGAAAATAGTAATGAGCAGCACAGCCGAGTTACAACAGAAATCCCCACGGTTTTTTCTAGGCAGGAATTGATAAGATAGCTTGCTAATTTTTCGTCGGTAGGGCGCACTGTCGCACAGTGGGACAAAACGGTCAAAAAGCAAGGCATTTGGAAATTTTTTAACCTTCAAGCGTTCGCGTGGACGGTCAAGTGACCGTCATCTTCGTAATCCGAGAAAAGCTCGCGTATGTAATTTTTGGGAAAGGTGGGAGGGTCATGTATTCTCTAATTATGCTTCCGGCCACATTTCTATCCACTAACAACCGTGATTCCACGCTCAGTTCAGTCCGAAACGTGCCAGTGAAAACGCGCGGACGGTCATTTGACCGTAAAACCAATGTAAAATTTAATTAAAATTTAATTCTTCAATCTAAAATTTAAGTGTTTCTGCAGTTTTGGAACTTCATTAGCCTATCCTGAGTCTCTCTCTATCTTTTTCTCCCACCTAAGAGATCTAACAATCATTTTAGCGAATTTTCGAAGAAAATGATGCTATTGAAATTGCAAATATTTACTACCCAAATAATAAAGAATTTTAATTGGGAAGGTGTTTGACTAGTTATATCAGAGTTTCTTTCTAATAATTGATGTATATAATTCACTAAAAGTAAGAAAATTACAGTGATAATAATAAAAAAAACGTGGACGGTCAAATGACAGTCGCGCGAACGCTGGTGTGACTGACGTTGGCGCGAACGCATGAAGCTTAAAATCTTATTTGACTCGTGAAACTATATATAAACTTGCATAACTCAGGTTTATGAGGGATTGTCAACAAGCGCACAATAAGGCATTTTTCGAATTTTTTCGGTAAACATGGGAATGGTGTGAAATTTGTATTAATTAGAAGGTCTTGGTAAATAGTAAATTTGGATAAGGAAGTTTCTCGTTCAAGGGTAAAAGAGCGTTGAATAGTGCCTAAACTTTTTTTCCTGAAAAATTTTGTTTTTAATGTAGTTTTTACAAAAACAGCGATTTCTCGACGTGTCCAGAGTCGTCCGGGAAACGGACTTTTCCCTCTTTTTCTTGAGGTATTGAGTGAGATAAATTAAAAACAATAGCATCCATCGCGATCCGCCTGGGGCATATAGATCATTTCAAAGTCGTTATAAAGAGGTAAACAGCACAAAACTCGACCAAAACTCATTAGATAATAAATACATACTGATTATTCTGTGCAGTTGAAAAAACGGCTGACAGCGGGGAATTCACGGCTTTTGTTATTGAAGTGAAATTCCTAGATAAAAATTCGTATAATTTTTGTTTTTTCCTTTTTTCGTGAGAATTCGTCCATTCTGACTCCATATTCTCGTTCCCTACCCTTGAAAACATAAAGAGGCCAAATATTTGATAATTTCTCGCGGTTTTTAAGAGCGAAAGGTCCATGTCTGTAGATATATGACTTTCTTTCCTCGGTGTGTCGGAGCTCATTACTTTAGTTGCATATCTACCGCTTGTCTTTGTCAATATTACCGAGTCGAACGTGACTGCGACCCTCTGAGACCTTTGAAGGTTGGAAAAGCTAGACTGCGTGGAGCCAGTCACACATATACCCACCTAGTCGTACCTGAACTATACAAATACAAACTCACAATCTCGCATAATGCCGAGCAAACACCTGAGGCCATTGCTAGATCACTCTTTTTCAAAGGTGGATATGCTACGGTTGTCCCAGTTCTGGGTTCATTCATAAAAGTCGGAGTTGGGAGGCCTGAATGGAGCAGGTCACCCCCTACCTGACGGCCTATCTAAGCAGCGCCGCCAAGAGAACAAGCTTCATCGCTCGAGTTTCTACAGGTATTTTTGCTTCCTCACTACCGAAGGTAGGAAGCTATGTTTTCGTAAAAGAAAAGAAAAAAATGTGTATCCTCCAAAATCAAAATTTCTACTTGCTTATTACGTTTCAGAGCTTTCTGAACGATTTTTGTTCAGTGTCTGTCTGTCGGTCAGTGGTCGATTCCTGGTCCTAAGCAAAACTATATGAAGTTGTGGTCAGGATTTGTTGAAGTTTACTGGAATTGTGCGGGTTAGCCCCGTAACGGTCCCCTAAGAATTTCATAGCAATCGGACTTCTAGAAGCGTGTGCGCTTGCGCAAACTTGAATTTTCTGAAACTTAGATTTCTCAGTTCCTAATCGACCTATTTCGCTCTTATTCGGAGGGTTGTTGGAGGTTGAAAATTGCCTTCGTATTTCGCCACGATTGTATCAGTAATACCATGCGCAATTTTGAAATGAGTTTCATAGCCCCAACTCCGGAACTACTCGACTAATTTCGATGGCATTTTCAGATATTGTACAGGGTAGCCCCTTGACGGTACCTACCCTATGAATTTCATCGCCATCGGGCCACTAGTAGCTTGTGCGGATGCGCAACTGATGAAATTACGATTTCTCACTTCCTAATGGACTGATTCCGCTCTCACTCGGAGTATAGTTGAGAGCTGACTCCAAGACAAATACCTAAGCATATCGCCACAATTGGATGAGTGAAATTTACAGTCACAGGCCTAACTCCGGAAATATTCTACCAATTTTTCTGAAATGTTCACTAACTGATTCCTAACTGATGTTACAGAAGTGAGGAAGCTTTACTGTCCATCCAACTTGGCAAACCGTTTTAACACATCTATGCCTAATTCATGGTTTGAATATACGATATACCTGAAACAAGAGGGTTTGGAATTTTTCCTATATTTTCCCCGTTTTCTACACACCGATAAACATAAAACGAATTTGACCAATTTTACACCTCCGTGTGGCGAATTGTGGGGCCGATCCGGGAAGGACTAATCTCCGCTCCAAATGTATAAGAAAATTTAGCGCTGATTCTGAACATGCCTACCCCTTATTATTATACATAAAATAGCCCAAACTGGTTTTTGTTTAAAAGACAAGGTAATACCTTCCTAAATACTCCGAATGAATCACTCTGAGCGGGAGATGATACCATCTGAATCTGAACGTATTCCCAGCGTGGTTGGGGTTCTAACCTCGCTAGAAAAAAAGGTAAACACCAAAATCAAATGAAACCATTAGTTCACCGAGAAATCGGAGAACTATGGGTGCAGATTTGCCGTTTCCCTACCAGCCCGAAGTTCACTGATGCTTGAACGGGCTTTGATCACCCTGTAAACCCAATTTTCCATGATGAGAGAAGTTACAACATATTTGAGCCACAAGAACTAATTTTGATCACTACTCTGCTGGTTTTCAGCTTCTCCAATGTGCTAATTCGTCACTTCTCCAAGTGTCATTGTTAAATATAAACAACTTGCGGGTTACCCGTGCGTTGCACGTCGACCCACTCACATAGCTAGCGGTTGGTTGTCCACAGTGGGGCCCTCAGACTTAAGCCCATAGGTCGGATTTTATTTTATTAAAACCTTGTCCTGACATCAACGGAAAAAAATAGGTTCATTAGGAACAGAGAAATCTTAGTTTCAGGAAACTCACGTTTGCGCAAGCGCACACGCTACTAGTAGTCCGATGGAGACCGTCATGGGGCTAACCTGCACAATCCCTGGAAATTTCATAAAATTCGGACAACAACACCATAATAGTTCTGCCTGACACAAGGAATTGACCACAGACCGACAGACAGACACGGAACCAAAATTGTTCAGAAAGCTGTGAAACGTGAAAAGCAAGTGGAAATATTGATTTTAGAGGACATTTTTGTTTAAATTTCTAGCACGGTGAGGAAGCAAAAGAATTATTCAATTTGGTGTACTCATTCTCAAGTTATAGTGTGACCAAGGGAAATTTGGATTCATTTTTATATATTAAGATAAAAACCGCAGTTAACTCCGAGATACTATCCAATCTGAGAATTCCAGGGTTTAGAGATTATTCAGAGATTCATGGTGAGTAAATTGTTCTAAAGCAAAGTAGAGGCACCAGTTGTTATACTCTTATAAAAGTCAACAAAAGTAACATCTTTTTTTATGTTGCCCTATAAAATTTTGAGTTTTTCACGAAACCCAATCTGTTAACCATTTTCAACCATTGAACCCAAATAAGTGCGAACCATCAAAACTTTTATCAGACAGAAATGTTGTGGATTACTTGGGGGTACCAGTCGTTGCCACCCGAAGCCCTATTGCTACTTAATGGGACAAGAAATTGCTAACCTCTCAAGTTTTTCAAACGGTGATAAAATGTTTCTGTTCCTTTACAATTTTCCCTATATGAGACGAAACTCTTGATAAACATCTTCATGTGATGCAAAGTCAACTTTAAGTACGTCGTTAATAAAGGTATTGAGTGCCTGGTGTCACCCACGTAATTGGAATTGATCACATTTTTATAGCGCATTTTATTGACTGACCGTCGAAGGAAGCGTCGGCTTCCGAATATATCCCGTGTTCCTATGCCTAGAATAGGAAAACAGTTCCATTCATGCAGCATGGGTTGATGAGCGAATTTTCAAAGAATGATTTTAACCAATTTGGTGCGTGATTCTTTTAGGAAATTTCACGCTGATTCCGAATACACCATATATGTTCCTATGTTTAAGATAATAATTTACAGTAATAAAATGTAATAATTTCCATTTTACGATTTTTGACTCTAAATTTTCAAAATTTGAACTCTTGGAATACTTCCAAAATTCCGGCAAACGAACTTAACCAGTTCTTAGCAGTCGTCATGATAGTAGGTAGGAAGGTACCTATCTTCAATTTGATTGGGAAAAAATTAAATTAAAATTGAAACTGAATTTGATAGGAGGAACACTACATTTGACTAGGAAAACTATATATAAATTTTAAAAAAAATCATCAGAAAAACACTAAATTTGATTGGAAAGGCACTTAATTTGGTTGAGAAACACTAAATTTCACTGGGATTAGGAGTGAAAAGGTTTAATTGATTTGGAAAACACTAAATTTGGAATTAAAAAAGTCCCATTCATGCAGCTGATTCCGAATATACCATATTATGTTGCTATGTTTAAGACGGTAATTTACACAAAAACCTCAAAAAACGCGTTTTTAGCGATTTTTGACTCTAAATTTTCAAAATTTGAACCCTTGGAGTACCTACTCTAAAAATACTGGCCAACGAACTTAACCTTTCTTTTGATATTATTGCCATTTTGAAATTTATTCAGATTTTTAGCTAAATCCCTCGGTCAGATATCGTCTGGAGTGACACAGATGTATGTATATGAAGTTAAATTTCAGGAATCGTTTTAGAATGGTCTGAAACGGATTTCCATGAAGAGAATTTTGAGAAATTTTCATTATTTAAATTTTGAAGCCATTGCAATAGCTTCATTTTCTTCGAAAATTAGCTAAAACGTGCAACGTGGAGCACCCCTCGCCTGCATCACATTTACTACTTCACAAGCGTTCTTCCCACCCTCTTTGTGACCAAACTTGGCAAAATTGGGTTTTGAGGCTGCTAAATCCGACCCTATTTGAAAAAGATGCGTGTTTCAATCTTTTGTCTTCAATCAGTGTTTAAAACAGAATACAAAACAGTTCAAAATATCATACCTATTTCAAAACTTTGATTCAAACAAGTCATAATAGGACTCCTATAATGCGAGAAACGACCTGGATAATTGCGAATTTAAATAGCTAATTAATTTCCTTCGTTGTAGCTTGGAGTTAGTCGACCCGAGCGCGCCCTGTGGTGGACTTTCTCATCACAAGTCAGTTGACACAGCTCACTCACTTGATTCTACTCGCATCGGTCCGAGTTATTAATTTTTGTGTAAGTAAACCGTTTACTCATATAAACCGTTTTCTAAACATATTTTAAATGGCGTTATGTAGTTGTTTACAGCTATAATTTATTTTGCAGCTATAATTGATTGCATGAATTTATGTTACAGCTACTTATTGAATAATATGATCAATCACTGTCGTGCTATCGTGCTGTCGTGCTATCTTCAAGATAGATGGTACCTTTTGGTTAGAGAATCTCCAGAAGATTCCTTGCATCATCGGGTGTCCCTCAGGGCTCTTATATTATGGACCATTGCTCTTCCTTATTGTTATAAACAGTATAGTCGATGTTATCCTGGGGTGAGATGCTTGCTTTTCTCCGACGACTGCAAGATTTTCTGCAAGGTGGGCTCTGCGAGAGATTGTGAGCTGTTGCAGGCATGTGTGGATTCTCTGTGTGGCTGGTGTTTGGAGAACAGGCTACTCCTAAATGAGGGCAAGTGCTCAATTGCATCTTTTCATCGCACAGTTTCACCCATCATCTTCAACTACCATATAAATGGCTCACCGCTCACACGCGTGCTTGAAATTCGCGGTTTGGGTGTTAATTTTGATGCCCAAGTGACATTTAATGGCCACTGATTCGGTGACTAACAAGGCGATGAGGTCTCTGGGCTTCCTCAAGAGGAATACACGAGATTTTTCAAGAATCCCAGCTATTGTGTCATTGTACAAAGCCTTGGTTCTACCCACATTGGAGTATGCTGCCGTGATCTGGAGCACGTTTTATGGGGTCCATATCCACCAATTGGAGCGTGTTCAGCGCAGGTGCTTGCGATACGTCGGTTTTAAGCTACACACCTCCGCCTTGGATATCGATTACGTCTTATGGAGAGGTATAATTTGAAGCCACTTCAGGTTCGTAGATCAATAATAGATATGACTGTGATGTGCAAGTTGGTCCGTGGGCAACTGGATTGCCCCTCACTTTTGGCTGAGATAGGCACTTTGGTGCCTCAAGTTAGAACGCGTTCGTCCACCCTATTCGCCATCGAATTCTCGCCCACTAATTATTTATACCACATCCCCATGTCTCGATTGCCCCGTGAAGCGAACCTACTCCTCCAGAACCACCCTGATTTGGACATCTTCAGTAGCCCAAAATCCGCTATCAAGAGATGCATCTCGTCATGATCCATCGCTCTCATCTTCACTCTATTGTCTCTACTAGCCACACTTTACTATAATTCAATTTAATTCAAATTTTTGCTTCCTCACTACCGAAGGTAGGAAGGTTTGTATTCGTGCAAGAAATAAAAACAATTTTTGTCCTCCAAAATCAAAATTTCCACTTGCTTTTTACGTTTCAGAGATTTCGGAACAATTTTGGTTCCGTGTCTGTCTGTCTGCCTGTCTGTCGGTCTTTCGGTCTGTCGGTCTGCGGTCAATTCCTTGTCCCAGGCAAAACTATATGAAGATGTTGTGCGAATTTGATGAATTTTCAGGGATTGTGCGGGTTAGTCCCGTGACGGTCCCCTATGAATTTCATCGCCATCGGACCACTAGTAGCGTGAGCGCATGCACAAACGTGAATTTCCTGAAACCTCTGTATCTCAGTTCCTAATTGACCTATTCCGCTCAAATTCGCAGGGTAGTTTTGGACTGACTCCAAGACGATAACTTATGCATTTCGTCACGATTGGATCAGCAATAGCTACTGCTCAAGAGCAAACTTGAAATTTGTCGTCATAGGCGGATCTCCGGAAGTACACAACCAATTTCGATGAAATTTCCAGGGATTACTCGAGTTAACAACTGGAGGGTCCCATATGAATTCAATCGCCATCGGACCACGTGCGCATGCGCAAACGTGAATTTCCTGAAACTACGATTTCTCTGTTCCTAATTGACCGATTTCGCTAAAATTCGGAGGGTATTTGGAGGTTGATAATTATCTTCGAATTGAAACATGATTCTATCAGTAATATCTACTGCGCATGCGCAATTTCAAAATGAGTTTCATTGCCATAACTCCGGAACTACTCGACCAATTCTGGTGAAATTTTCATAGATTGTTGGAGGTAGACCCTACTCATTTCCCTATTAATTTAATAGCGATAGGAACATCAGTAGCGTGTGCGCATGCGCTAACGTAAATTTCCTGAAACTAAGATTTCTCAGTCCCTAATTGACCTATTTCGCTCAAATTTGCAGGGTAGTTTTGGGCTGACTCCAAGACAATTACCTATGAATTTCGCATCAATTGGATAAGTGATTGGATTAAGTGAACTCCAAAACTATTCAACCAATTTCGTTGAAATGTTCACTAACTGACTCTATACGTCAATGTTACAAAAGTGAGGAAGCTATAC
Source organism: Lygus lineolaris (assembly GCA_030264115.1). NCBI lineage: Eukaryota > Metazoa > Arthropoda > Insecta > Hemiptera > Miridae > Lygus > Lygus lineolaris. The sequence continues at coordinate 12,838,284 of JAEMON010000012.1, forward strand.
TGCCCACCCAACTTGGCAGACGTTTTTTCTCCTGCTACTATAGGTATTTCAATAACTGTAACTTACTTCTCTATAAATATTAAAAATTAATAGTTAGGTGTCATCTTTATAAATGTTAAGTTATATTTTCTTTTGACAACTGTCGTATCGCATTTCTGTATTTTATATATTGGGTACGCCCGTTTAAATGCAAATAAATAAATCACACATTCATGTCACTTTCTGTACAAAAAGTTAGTATGCAGTCTATACTGTATTTGAAACTGCCACCTTTTTCTAAAGAGTGTTTGCAGTTTCAAAACAAGGAAAAAACAAATTTTTACTCCATTTAAAAAACTGTTTTAGCTATCTAAAAAATTGTATTTTTTTAATTTTTGAAATAAAACATTTTTTTTCCAATTGCATAGCTTCATTTTCTTCGAAAATTCTTTAAAATCGTAAGGAAAAACATTGAAGCTCGTCCGTACGCGTGGGAGGGGGTGGGGGTGGGGG
>JAEMON010000012.1:12850189-12861577 GCA_030264115.1 Lygus lineolaris
AAACGGATTCCCACGAAGAAAAAGTTCAAAAATTTGCATAATATAAATTTTCAAGCTATTAGAATAGTTTCATTTTCTCCGACAATTCGCTGAAATTTTTTTCAAAATTCGCTAAAACATAATGGTATATTGGGAATCAGCGCAAAATTTCCTGTATGAATCACAGGTTAATGGTAGTATATCAAACTGGTTAATGATTCTTTGAAAATTCTCTCACTAACTCATGCTGCACGAATGGAACTTTTTAACGCTAAATTTCAACAATGAGCTGGATACTCCTTTATGTTGAAATTCCTCAATAAACCTGAAGTGGGGGGGTTTCAGGATGTGAGGAAGGGAATGTTCCCCCAATCGGCCGAAGCTATGAACGGACATAATAATCCCCACCCAGAATGAAATCCCAGGTAATTTGGAGAACCTTCAAATAAGATTAATAACCAATTACAGGGAATCTCCCCCTCGTCAGATCGTGGGAGGGGGGGGGGGGGGGGGGGGATCTTATTAGGTACGACCTCCGTATAGCACTAATGACGCTCTTAAACCAACAACAGGAGACGCTGATGAGGATTTCCGAATGGAATCCAACTTTAGCAGTAGGTGCTGTGTTCTAACGCCTGTTTCATTACTCTCCCCAATTAAATCACCGACTAACAGAAATACGAGACAAATCATTACAATGCTTAATCCTTACCAGGAATTCTTCTTCGAAAAAGAGGAGGATATTTTACACTCAGGCAAATGAAATCATAGATATAAGATATGCAGTGAATTATACTGCGGTCCTTGGCGAAAAATTCGAATGTGCAGAAATCCTAATTTTGTCAAATCAACCAAATAGTTTTGAGTCGACATTCTTCAATATTGGCGTTATCCGAAATAATCTTGAACTTGAACATTCTCCTAGTAGAAAATTTCTTGCTGGATCGAATAGCGATGTCAGAAATTGGGTTTTCCATCACAAGATACAAAAAAACGCCGTACGAATTTTATTTCTCATTTCTCATTCTCGTATTGTCGACTAAAGTTGGGGATAATTTACGAAGTAAGAAACTAGTATCTGCAGTTTACTTACCGTTTTCTACGTATCTGCCATAGATACGAATATTTTACTTGCAAACTATAAGTATAATACACTACCTGTTTGGCTGTTATTGGTCAGTAGAACAACCTGGTTTTGTGTTTATTTGGCTGCATGTTAGATGACAAAATAAAAAGAATAAAAAGAAAAGAAAAAGATGACAAAATAAAAGGTTATAATTCATGTCTACAAGGAAAGAATTCCGCGGACAGAATCTAGATCAAGAAGAAGAAGAAAAAAAAATTTCCATTCGGCAGCAGGAGTTGATGAGCGAATTCTCAAAGAATAATTTTAACCGATTTGGTGGGTGATTCTTTTAGGAAATTTCACCGATTCCGAATATACCATCTGTTCCTATGTTTAAGATGGTAAGTTATACCAAAAACCTCAAAAAACACGTTTTTTAAGCGATTTTTGACTCCAAATTTTCAAAATCCAAGGGGTCAACTTGGAGTACTCAGATAATTTTGGCCAACGAACTAATCCTTTCTTTTGATATTATTGAAATTTAAACATTGTTTCGGATTTTTTTATCACGTTTCCACGGAGTGACACACATGTAATATATACATAAAAAAGTGATAATTTCAGGAATCGTTTTAGAATTATCTGAAACGGATTTCTAGGAAGCTACCTATACTGCCCACTCAACTTAGCAGACGTTTTTCTTTTAATTTGAAATGAAATGTTATGAGATGACTCCTGGACGCCTGTTCTGGCTTTTCATTGGTTTTGTTATATAAGTTGACATATCCACCTTCATGGTGAGTGGATGTCAACTGCTTCCTACCGTAATGTTGTGGCAACTGTCTCTTGCAGATTCGATGGCTTACTCAACATTATCAATTTGGCTCCCTCTAGATAGAGCTCCAATGTAGACTTCAACAGCTTTTTTATCTCTCTTGTCGCGCCGTTCATCAGGTTATGCACCTCTCAGTAGTCGTTCGATGTCATTTGCAAGGTCTAAAAGTGTTTAATTTGATCGCTGCTTCCGAGCCTTCAGCTGGATAGAATAGTTGGGTTGCAACAAAATTTCCTGCCAGTGCCCTGGCCAGAGAAGAGTAATCCAACCTCTCCTGAGTGCTCAAACCTGTCATACAGATAAAGCAGGTCCTCGAAGACTGTATGGCTAACCTTTCTCTTATTGTTTGTACACCCCATCGATTAGCACGGCACGTCCTATAAATCAGGTGAAATATAGTCATTAACAACTATTTTTGGCACTGAACCAGTTATATAAATATTTGAATGGTGGGTATCATAATGTATAATAATCCAAGAAAGAGTGTCTTCTAAACCATATTGGGTGCGTCCTAGAACCGAACAGAGTGATTTGTTGTTTGTCTTGGAATGGCCAGTGGTGCTTATAATGGATTCTGATCCTTGTTGGAGCGAGTCTCTCCTCCCTCATCTCAATTCCAAATGCCGCAACTGATCTCCCAACTGTACAGACTAATCCTAGAAACCTCAGTTGGTCCTGACTCCCTCTCCTGCTGACGGGGTGCTATCCCATTATTATCACTTATTATAAATCAATGTTTCCTATTGATAAGGTGGAGCTCATCTGGCTAAGGGATTATCCTTCAGGAGGTCGTTACCGACCATCTGGGCTCCCTCGCGGACGGAGGGTTGTTAAACGCTGTACAAAACCGCTCTACCCGCCTCTCGGGGTTTCTCTAATGACTCAAGATGATGGCAAAATCGATTCACAGCCAACCTCATCTCAGACAAGAGTTTTCGATTCAATAGTTTAGCCTGAAACTCGAGCATATGCCTTTCTACATATGTTACTGTATAATTTAATTTTCATTATCTTTTAGCTAGTTTTCGAGAAAAAATCAGCTATTGCATTTGCTTCACATTTTTTGTTATCCGAAATTTCAAGGATTGTCTCCATTGAAATCCGTTTCAGATCATTCTACAACGATTTCTGAATTTTGACACTTTTTCATATACCTACAGGGTGTTCAGGCTAATTATTTTTCCTACCTTTGGTAGTGAGGAAGCAAAGTCCTGGTATAATTCAAACATTACACAAAATTGCATTACAAAAATATTTTAAGTTTCCTGTTATCATCTCTCACAATATTATCCATTTCTCTGAAGTGATACAAAGCTTCTGCAACGTAGATGGATTCGGGAGCAGAATCAAAATGTCTACCAGTTGTGAATATGGAAATAAGTCACAATATGTATAATGTCACCTTTTCAGTCCAATTGCAAGAGTGAGTACATGCAATTAGCGATGCAAACTCACAAAACCCCATAAAGTATATCAACCTTATGTAACACACTGTGAAGTAGTTAACACTTGATAAACATTCCAGTTATTTCGAGTCATTACTGTATGCCTAACCCTGGAGGGACTCCCCAATTTATGCGGCGCAATCAACCTCCGCGGATCTATGCTAATTTATATTATTATTAATAACAATTATACAGATATCAATTAACACGATCACATTAGGGGAAGCGGATCCTCCGGGTCGGGAGGGCGATATGTTAGTTGGGAAACTCTGAGGGCAGTTTCTGGCCCCTAATGATTTGTGAGAATTTCTCCCGGAGCTCTAACATTAATATTGTCCCAGGCGACGGAGAGAGGGTAATTGTCTTAAGCCTGAAATGGGTCCGAGCCTCTGGTCTTCCTAAAACGTATTACCGGTCAAGGGATGTTGAATTAATGTGTTCACGCATGCGCTGGGAGGCGTTTAAAGAGCTCACAGGATACGGGTTTTAGTATAACTTGCTCAGAAACGACTTTTCCAGACAGAATGCAATAGAAGTAAAAGTGATAAGGTTCTTGAGCTACCTTACAGTGCCAAAACGTCCTCAATGATGTCAGGTAGCTATATGATTGTCGGGTACCGGCCCCCAAATGAAACAAGTCTATTATTTCATCATTATTTTAATGAGTTTTGTTGAGTAAGCGCCCATCTTCAGAACAGTACATAGCCACAAACCAAAAATGACCCAGTCAAGATTAAATCCATCACGAACAAAAAATAACTACTAAGCAAGATCAAATTTTTAATAGAAAAAACTGTCTTATCTGTTCTGAATCAAAAATGTTTATGCTACAGCACTTTTAATAGTAAACCTCATTAAAACAATACTAATTCAACAGTTAAAATTTAAAAAAGACTTAACAATCAACAATAAACTAAAACTGATTACATTCATAACAAAATGGATACTGTGATGGTAACATAATGGATGAAGGGAGATGAATGATCACGTAGCAAAAATTAAACTAGATGGCACATTGAATGGATGAATGATCATATACAGGGTGTCTCAGGTGATAGGTATGTCTGAAAATGCACTTTTTTCTCGAAAAATACATTTTCTATATGTCAAAATTGATCAGGAGTGTCACCTTTCGATTCAGCGTGAAAAGTTACTAGGAAAACGATACCTAACTCCTCCAGTTAAAATCATCACGTATAACATCCAAACACTCGATTTCCTCGAAAAAAAACCCGGTTTTTTTGCATTCAAACGTGATTTGCTCCCCTAATTTCCACAGTAAAATTGTAAATAATAACACCACTGGAAATCGGATAAAACGGAAATGTTTTTTCCGTACTTGCAAACGGAATTCATTGGAAAGGTTCACTTGAAAACTACCGATGAAATCCATGATGAAATGTGAAATAGGACATGAATTGAAGTTTAGGCTCTACAAGAGCTCAATGAATACAGTTTCAATTATTTAAAAATAACTTTATCTTATAGGAAACTTAACGCTCTTTCCAACAGTGTCCTTATTTTCAATTTTTAATAATTAATTAAGGGAGTTACTGCCATTTTTGTGGCTTAAAGTCGAAAACACGAAAACAAGCTTAAAATTGAAAAAACTCACGAAAACAGAGGTTAGCAGAAAAACTGTATGAGACACTTTTTGTTGGAAATTAGTTGTAGAATCGATCCCTGGATTTTTTCTACTCAAACCTGAGACACCCTATGGAGTAAAAAAACAGACTAGATGAAACACATGAACTCTCAAAGACAATAAGTTGCCACAGACGAAACAGGAAAGAACCCCCAAGAAGAAAGAACAAAAACAACATCAAAACAACAGGTTTAATCGAATATCCATTATCGAATAATTCAATCGATTATTCAATCACATGAATAATCCCATTTAAATTATTATTAATGAAGAATAAATGAATTTTGAAATATAAAAAAAGAAAGTTTCAATCGAATGATTGCAGTGAAACAACTGATTATGGCCTGAAAGGTAAGTTTTAGTTGAAAGTACTTAACTGGCGTGAAAAGCATGTTTTAGTTATTAAATTTAGATTTTAATACATTAAAAACATTATTATAAGCAGAAGATAATTTTTGACTGTCCTGACCCAAACGCTCCTCACGGTCCCTAATACTCACACTATCAAAATTGGACAAATGTCCAGAATCCATGCTGTGCTGGACCAACCCAGATTTATGGTTTGGTTGCTATTTCGGACGTGCTGTGGCATAATAATTTTTGATTCAGGAGAGCTGAGACAATTTTTTTTCTTTTCTAATTGCAAATTTGATCTTGCTTAGCTATATTTTTGTTTGTGACGAATTTAATCTTGACTGGGTCCTTTTTGGTGTGTAGCTATTTACTGTTCTGGAGACGGGCGCAGGGCGATCAAAACTTTAACTTAATAAAATAATAAAGAAATAATAGACTTGTTTCATTTGGGGGGCCGATACCCGACAGTCAGGTAGCTACCTAATCTACCCTCGGCCGACTTATCCAAAAAAAAAAACACCAATGATGTAAAGTACAATCTCCAACTACACAATCCCTGAAAAGTTCATTAAACTCGGACGAATATTTATAGGTAACTAGTATAGATTTGCCTGATGATATGCAAGGAGTTGGGCAAACATAGATCGGCAGAAAGACATGGAACCAAATTTGTTCAGAAACCTTTGGAAAAGAAAACTTGGAGGGTAGTTGGGGACTGGTCGCCAGATCCCTTATGAATTCCATTGCATTCGAGTCACTGGTATAATACATGGCATATGTAAAAACGTCAATATGATGTAAAAGAAAAAAAATCTGGTGCGATTCTCATCTCATCCCCTTTTGTTTGAACTGGTATTGAAGATTGAGACAGCCTATAGTTCCAACATTGGAACTACAAGTCTCAATTTCTAAACCAGTTATTGCGGAGTCCAACAAATTAAAAAGTGACACCATATACAATATAGTTTTATGTGTTTCAACGCTGACTTCGGCCCTCAGTATATTATTTGCCTAGAGATTACGGGCATCGGCAGTTTGTTTGTTTTTTTTTCACTTGATAAAAATAAATCCCGTGAATTTCATCAAAACCCTGAGAGAGATTATCTAGGAAAAGCTCAAAGAATGTGCTAAAAACGACGTTTATTCACCTGTTTTGCTTAGTTTCTCCCTAAATTAATCAACCTGCGGAACATCATTGGACTTATTCTCAGCCAGTTCGTCTGCTATTCGGGATAGTGTCAAACCAATAACTGTATCATCTGGATGTCATGCTTATACGAATTGTGCCTCTCATGATTTTTTTTTTTTTTTTTTAATCTTATCGTTGATCATTCTATTATTTTTATTCTCTCCTTGTCTCTCCTTGTTATTCGTCTAATTCAAGTTGTGTAATACTGTTTTTTTACTTTTTGCTATTATACAAATTCCTATGTGTAAATTAACTATGCAATTGGGCTCTGCCCGTAATAAAGAAAAAAATAAAATAAAATAGAGGGCTAGAATTCTAATCCAAATAACTTTAATTTTGGAACTATTGGAAAACAAAGAAAAGGAGGTTTTCTCTCGAAAATTCGCTAATAAAAACAAGGCCGGCGAAACTTTATTACTTTATTGTAGCTAGGTTGTTAGAAGGTAATTTTCTACAGCTATAGTGTTTTTACAAAAGTGTCAGCAGTATTCAAAAATTCCTTGATTTGCTTTCTCAGAATGTGTCTTGTTTTTTGTTAGAAAATTGCAAGTGATAAGTATACCTAGCAATGTCAACAGCATATATTTACTTTTTTTAGTTAGGTTTTTTTTACTGTTGCGTTGTATGTGAGCGTATTTATTTGTATGGGTGTCGCGTGCGTGCGGTGTGTTGGCTGGGGTGGCCTTCCTGGTGTGCCTTCCTGTGGCCCGTTGCGTATTGGTTGCCTAGATGAGGTGCGGGCGCGATTGTGGTTTTGGGACGCCTCCATGGTGGGTGGGCCCGGGCGGGGCCGGGGCTCCCTTGGGCCCGCACCGCTTGCGGCGGCTTACGTCCGTGCAGGGCACTCGTGGAAGCCTGAGCACCGCTACTACTCTGCATTTTTCCTAAAGTACCGACCTACCTACCTGATTATAATTATTAATTATTTTACTAGCCATTTGTTTATTTTGTGTGTATGACGCATTCTTGCCTTGTGAAAAGGATTACGAATAAAGAATATATTATTATTATTATTATTTATTATGGTAGTTCTTCAAGGTAATTATGTTCTTGTGTAGAAATCATTGAGTGGTTTTTCCAAGAAAGCTGGTTGGTTAGCTCTCGTAGGCCTAGTACCTACTTACATGTTTTCCGAAGATGTCGACATATCGAACATTATTGTGTAGATTACTATGAATTTGATGGTTAAAGGCGAATTTGAGTATTTTCACTGAGCTGAACTGTTCTGTTGTTGTTGTTGTTGTTGTTGTCGAATATAGGATGTTCACACGATAGTGTTTGCTCGCCAGGGGGCGGAAAAGAGTTCATAACGAGTCACAGCTCGAGAAACCTCTTATTAAATGTCGATGCAACAACAATAAATCTCGGGAGGGTGAAGGAAGAAGGAGGAGAGGAGAAGCGGGTGGGGAAGGAGATGGCGAGAACGGAGTGGGTAAGGAAGAGACAAATTAAATTTAGACTCAATCGTGATCGGACTGCGACTTCCTGGGGAGGGAAGGAAATTCAATTAGGACGAGATTAATATGTGCTAAGAGCCGGAGGGGGCCCTTTGTCCCGAGTTAATGGACCATCCCGCAGAGGAGGAGGGAGTGGACCACCCTCTACGAATGCGGTAAGGGGGAAGTGGAAGGGCGAAGGAGTAGATAGGGGCCAGTGGATGGTCGGAGGGGTGGATATGAGAGATGAGTAGAAGAGGGACAGTGGATGGTCATAGGGGTAGATAGGTGACAGTGGATGGTCCTCATAGGAGTACAGATGAGGGCAAAGGGTGGATGAAGGCGTAGGTATGAGGAATGGGTAGAAGAGGTGGATGAAGGACAGTGGATGGACAGATGGGTAGATAGGGGACAGTGGATGGTAGTCACAGGGCAGTGCATGGATAGAAGAGGTAGATGAGGGTCAGATGGGTAGATAGGTGACAGCGGGCGGTAGTCATAGGAGTACAGATAAGGGCAGTGCATGGATAGAAGAGGTAGATAAGGGGTAGTGGGGACGTCATAGTCAACCCAGTCCAGCCATTGTGTTATAATTGGCCAGATCAAGTGACAGCTCTTGTATGGGCTCACCATCCCAGGAGCAGCCATAGAATAGGCCGTAAAAAGAACAAAGCGAGAACTGGGTCGCGAGCGACCCAGGCGCTACCTGTTGAGAGCTCGGACGTTCCGTCATACACATCTTCTGAAAACTGGGATGGTGGTCCTTGAAATATTGTGAGGCTCAGATCCAGGAAAAAGGCATCTGGAAAACCTCAAGGTAAGAAGACCTCCATCGTAATGGCACTATTGCAAAGTTTCTACTTGTGGAGAACTATGCTCCTACAAGATTTGCAGAAAAAGTAAAAAAAGGATTTTTAATATGTAGTCAGAGGTTGCAATCCAGGAGTTTCATCTGGAAAACCTCTAGGAGTTATATCACTCCTCCATTCAATGATGGAACTACACAAGCATATTTAAATTACCCCAACTTGGGGAGTTTCTAATATTTAGGAATTTCAACCATATAAATTGGGGATAAACCCCGTTTAATTAAATCAATTTTGAAGGCTTTTAAAGCCTTAGAACAAGCGCAAAGGCATAAGGAAATTGAAATTAATTTATTCTCAAAGGCATATGTGTGAAAAATAGAATTTTAAAATGAAACTAATAATCCAACTAGTAAGCAAAGGGTACCTAAAGATCCAGAGGATCTCGGTGTCCCTTCTAGGAAAGCTCCACACCCCAATCCTCTTCTGAGGAGAGGTGTTGAAATAAAAGAGCGGATTCAATACAGGTGAAATAAATCAGCTCAGTACTGAACCACGCTCTGCTACCATGTCAAGGTAGAGAGGGGTGAAATCTGATGGTAGGTACATCATAATTCCCCCCTCCCAATTGCTGCAAGAAAGGTTAATTAGTCAACCCAGTCCAGCCGTTGTGTTATGATTGGCCAGATCAGGTGACAGCTCTTGTATGGGCTCACCATCACCATCCCAGGAGTAGCTATAGAATAGGCCGTAAAAAGAACATAGCGGGAACTGGGTCGCGAGCGACCCAGGCGCTACCTGTTGAGAGCTCGGACGTTCCGTCATACACATTTTCTGGAAACTGGGATGGTGGTCCTTGAAATATTGTGAGGCTCAGATCCAGGAAAAAGGCATCTGGAAAACCTCAAGGTAAGAAGACCTCCATCGTAATGGCACTATTGCAAAGTTTCTACTTGTGGAGAACTATGCTCCTACAAGATTTGCAGAAAAAGTAAAAAAAAGGATTTTTAATATGTAGTCAGAGGTTGCAATCCAGGAGTTTCATCTGGAAAACCTCTAGGAGTTATATCACTCCTCCATTCAATGATGGAACTACACAAGCATATTTAAATTACCCCAACTTGGGGAGTTTCTAATATTTAGGAATTTCAACCATATAAATTGGGGATAAACCCCGTTTAATTAAATTAATTTTGAAGGCTTTTAAAGCCTTAGAACAACAGACAGTGGATGGTAGTCATAAATAGGAGCACAGATGGGGCACTTGGATGAGTGAAGTCGTAGATATTTGCTACGGATAGAAGTGGTCGATTAGAGACAGTGGTTGGGGGGGGGGGGGGGGGGGGGGGGGGGGGGGGGGGGGGTTAGGTGAGAGCAGAGGATGTGGATGATCAGAAGGGTAGGTAGGAGATCGGAGAAGGTCGATGGAAGAAAGGGTGGATATTACAAGCATTGATAGAAAATGCCGGTAAGGGGCAGATGGATAGGCAAAGGGATATAGATAAGGTTAGTGCATGTAGATGGTCAGATTGGTGGATGGGGGACAGACTAAAACTGAATTAATACAAACCAGCTCTCTTGATTTCGATTCATTGGGTCCTGGACTATTGATTCCGAAAAGGATACTCATCTTATAGGCCTCAGCTATTCCAGCATTACCGTTTGAAATTCGAGGGTGGAGAATGGGCATCAGAATCGCTCTTTATTTTATACAAGATCGAGTCTTTTGAAGTCGAAGTGGAGAAGGTGGCTAGAAATATCCATTATTGACGTTATCACTTTTGCAGTCTAAAAGCAATGTTCTTTTGAAGTCCTGAGTCTTGAGATGGTTTGAAGCTTCGGAGATAGTGATGATGGTGAGATGATGATGGTGGTGAATACGGGAGGAGGTTCGCAGGTAGTTTCGGGTTGGCCATATTTCTCAGTGGTTTTATAATATGTACCGTCAATAAATACCTCCTACACTATGAGAACAAATATCACTGCATGAGATCATTACAGGTGAGGAAAATAGTCAGCCTGCGAATAGGATTTCAGGCCTTGAGAAACAGCTTGTATCGTCGTGAGGGAGAGTCTATAGAGCTATAACAGTAATCCCCCCACAACGTTTTCCGCGATAGAAAAACCGCTTTCAGACAACCAAACCATATGATGGCCATAAACTCGTACGGCCACGCTTTGATAATGTTCGGCCTTTTTTTTTATTCCTTTTTTTTCTTTTTGCTCAGTATTATATTGATATTGCTCGTTCCGTTAGGGATCCCCCAGGGCTGTATCTTCTTTTCCTCTTACGACGGCAAGATATAAAGTTATCAGTTATTCCTTTTGCAAGAGAAAGACCAGGATGGAGGCGGTTACTGAGACTGTGGAGGGAAGTAGTCGTAAAATGTCGGGGGAATCGGTCGAATAAGTTTGGAAACGCGGTGTACCTACAGCAATATTTAACGGAGATATCCCATCTCTTCCCAATATCTCTCCGAATATACTCTACGCTAAGCTAAAAATGGTGAAAACCTTTTTTTTTTTTTTTTTTGAACAAGCGCGTGCTCACATTGCTTCCTCTTATTCAATTACTTCAACAGCAACACGATGGTTTTGTTGATATTTTTCTAAACTGAAAAACAAAAACGCTG
>JAEMON010000012.1:12867143-12878101 GCA_030264115.1 Lygus lineolaris
CAATGCTTCCGCTACCTTGGTAGACTCGGAAGCAAAAGAATGCAAAGTTGGGTGGGCAGTACAGCTTCCACTTATTTTGTAACACGGACGTAGGTAAATATTCAGTTAGTGAACATTTGAGCGGAATTGGTAGAATAGTTCCGGAGTTATGCCTGACAATAAATTTCAAGTTTGCGCATGCGCAATAGCTATCACTCATCCAACTGTGGTGTAATTCATAGGTGATTGTTTAGAAGTCAGCCCTCAATTATTCTCTGAATTTGAGCAAAATCGTTCGGCTGAGAACTGAAAAAAAAATAAAGAAATAAAAAAAATCATGAGAAAATAAAAAAATAATTGGTAATAAAAATAAATAAATAAACTGAGAAATCGTAGTTTAAGGAAATTCACGTTTTCGCATGCGCACACGCTGCTAGTAGTACGATGGCTATGAAATTAATAGGGGACTGTCTACGGGCTACCCCGTACAATCTCTGAGAATGTCACCTAAATAGGTCGAGTAGTTCCGGAGTTATGGCTATGAAACACATTTCAAAATTGCGCATGCGCATGTTGAATTGAATGGTGACACTCTCTATTCATTTCGACCGCTGAAAACTTGATTTTTCGAGGAAAGTAGTGACCTTTTGAACGTACCAGCACACCCAAACAACCCCCCTATCCCAACCCCACCACTAAGCTCCCACATCACAACAGGAATGAATGCTGGAAACCCGATCTTGGAAGTCGATTTTGAATGGTTGGGACCAGCAGCTTTCCCACTGGCCTTACCTACTAGTGTAAGTAGGTATAATGCCGACAGGTTAGTCATGCGTAGTAAAGCCCAAATGGCCTGAGCCCAAATATTATTAAGTAACTGATCGATAATGGCGTCAAATCAAAGCTATTTTTGACGCTCCAATAAGACGCTAGCCACAATTCATTAATTTCTTCATGGTTTATAAATAATATCGTCGAATGGGAATTCATTAATAAACGCGAAAAAGCATTTAATCACTGAATTTGGCCCTTGGCAGCACTATGTATCACCTCTTGTTTTCTTGAGATGATGGTCAGTGGTCATCCCCCTCTGGCCACTTCTGGACTATAACGAATTTCCCCTTTCCGAAGCCGTGAATCAAGTTTGTTTTGCATAAGCTGGACCGCACCCGCCATTCGGATTTTTGATTATGATAAATAGCCCTGGAACGAGTGTTGAGAAATGAGTCGGGTTTCCACGATGAAGAAATCGTCTCTTTCTCGAGTGCGAGTGACGAAAAGTTTATTGGCCCGTTTTCCACTTCGGACTCATAAAAAACGAGAGGGTTTTGCTGAGGAGGAAAACATGGTTTGGATATTTGCCATCGGTCAATCCCCCGAACGAGTTACCCGGTTCTTACCTCGTAATGTTCACCAAACGAACTCAATGGGAGTCTCATACGGGGCTGTATAATACGAGTAATAAGTAGAACGCTAGGGAGAGAACAGGTTCTCTCCACCATTTTTACCACATAAATTACGGGATATAGGATAGGTATATTACATACGTCTGTTTGGACCTACCTATTCACCGAATCGGACAGTCAATTCGTATGATACCAGTGCTGGCTTTTTCCAAAAATTATGACATAGACGTAACATATTGTTGAGGAATACCTAGTTTGTTTAGGAAATTGGTGTTAGGATGAAGTCATATCCCTACAGATGATATCATTGGTTTGAAAGCGGGGGCTGGCCAGGTTAGCTCACAGTGGTATACAGGGGTGGCCAGATCCCCTAAATTTTTAAGTTAAAAAAATGTTAGTTCATTATTTTATCCACTTTTAGAATAGTTGAATAGAACATATCATGCTAAAATAAGTGATAAAAATTCGATGACATTGCTGTACCGCCTCTTCAAAGTTGATATTTGTGAAAACTCAAATTTTTCGTAAAAAAGAGCAAGTTTCTTTCCTTATATAAATTCGATTGATACATTTTTGAGAAAACAATTTTTTTTCCTGGTTATAAATATAGATCTGAAGTTTCAAAACGTGTGCACAAAGGTTTTTGGCCTCTTTTTTAAGTGAAGTTCAATTTTGGTGGATGGTAATGAAAAACAAAACAAACAAAAAACACGTTTTAAAGAGACGTGCGATGGGTTCTTGCTATCATAGGTACATTCAATCTGGTACCACTTAAACAGGGAGACTAAAATTAAGTGCTACGATCTGCCAATTTTTGGCGTTTTATTACAGCAATTACATCATTATTGCTGAGCGCAAGCCTTGCCAGAGCTAGGTCATTAACTCTCCGATTTATCTTCCAAGAATATTCATTAGCATTGTCCCAACCAATTGACGACGAGTTTATCAGTCCGTATCGTAGTAGGTAGAAGAAGAAGCATACGGCCAAAAAGCTGATCCAACATCCCATTATATCAAAATACCTGCTACAAGCTATGGCATCGTGGCTTGAAAGTATTAATTGGGACTCCACATTGTGTCCGTAGCCTGGTTTTCTGTTCACAATCTTTTTCCTTGTTCATTCTGTTGAAATATCGTTGGACGAGGATCCTAACCAGTTGCAAATAGTCTTTCTGAAGGTCGAAACATCTTTCCTTGCAAGCCGTCTCCAAGTCTACTTTGTCGCGTAAGACCCTTCTTGCATATACCTGGGGAAGCAGGTTGAAGGGAGGAGGCATCACCGGAAACGTGAAAAAATACAAAATTATCTCCATTCTACGAACCAGCCAAGATTTGTGGAAGTTGTCCATCATGCTTTCGTACACTTTGATCATAGTAGCGATCAGCATGTTCTTTGTGATCATGATCATGAGGAGAGTGAAAGACGCTAATGCCAAGTACCCGACGAACTGGGTGAAGAGGTGTTGGTTGTAAAATCCCGAGGTGTCGGGACTTCTTTGATTGTTCTTACATTTAAGAGAATTTTCAATGACAACGTCAGCGGACTCCACGTCCGATAAGTCAAAGGTCCCCCAGAAAAAAGTCTTGAACGTGCTGAGCCAATCAATGAAGGATTCCTCCTGAGTGGATTTGTCTTTTGAAACGGGATCTGTAAAAGTCATGCCGCTGTAGTAAGAGTAGAAATTTGAGAATGCAGTGGAATATGCCAAGACGAGCGCTACTCCGAAAATACTGTACCAGACGAAGCTCTTCACCATCCTGCACAGTCCAACTTGGAGCGGCCCGATGACTCTGTGAACCTGAGAAAAAAACAGAAGCTTCATGAACGCCATCACGTTTGCCACAACTGCAAATCCCTCTGAAATCAGTTGTGGATCTGAGCTCGCCCAATATTTACGTTCACAATTCGGTACGCACGATTTGTGGGCATGCACGATTGACGCCACTTCGAAAGCAATAGATAGGCTGTACATAGTCAAGACGATCAAGTCATAGTTGTTCCATTTGAACTGGAAGAATCTTTTGTAACCAAAATGCAGGAATTGATGGAATATTACTCCGGCTAAACCGCAGAAATAAAAGAAAATCAATATGCTCCATAATGATTGCATTCCCTTGTCTCTCGTGCACGGTTTTTCTCGTTTGTTCTCCAAAAACAGGACTATCAGAAAAACTAAATGCATCGCCAGGAAATGCAACATTTTATTTATAGGGGAAGCGTAGAATTTGGAGGATTTAGATGATGGGTAAAACAGGAAGTTGAAGTATGCAGAAGGGATTGTGAATAGTCGAAGTAAAGGGTAGAAACATTTCGAAAGATTCGAGAAGTATTTCCAATCTTTGAATGACCCGTAGAACTTTTCCTGCATAACTAGCTGCACTTTGGGTTGTGACAAGAATTCATGTTGATTGTAGTCGAGTGCCATCAGCAGTCTTGGATAATCGCCATGGCATATTTTGTCGAGAACCTTTTTGGGTGTAAGTGGACTTGATTGGAGGACCAATTCAACTTCGTTGGTAGTTAAGCATTCACTTACCAGACACGCTGCAAACTTGCTGACTCGACGGGCCAGTTTTTCGTAGAAGCATCTGAACGGTTTCTCCAATTTGGCCAAGGTGACGAGACGATGGTGGATTTTGAAGGCGTAGTGGATCGGATCGCACGTGACGTATATGAAGTAAACGGGGTTACTAATAGCAGCGTACAAATGTAGAGTTGCAGTAGCAAGATCCAGAGAATCCGAGTATCTGTAGAGTGGCATGCAAACCTGGTCGCACATACAATCAGGCCTATGGGGCTCATCAATGTAATGTCCTCTTTCTATAAGATATCCAATAATTTCGAAATGACCTTCAATTGCTGCCAAAATCAACGGAGTGATATCCGAAGAAAATTCGGGTTCGCCCAATGAGGAGTCTTCAGTGACCTTCTCACCTTCCACCGGCCCCGCGTCAGCATTCAACCCTTCACACAAACTCCTAACTAAATCCACATCCCCTTTATAAACTGCATTCAACAGAATAGTCCTCTTACTGATATCCATAATGTGCGACAAATATTTGATCATCTCGATATTACCTTGATCGATTGCTAAGCTCATAGCGTTTTGGTTCTCAAAATTTACACAATTTGGGTTGAAATCCAAAGCACCATTACTCTTCCTGTGCTTTTTCAAGAACTGCTTCACGTTGCAAACTTCACCTTCTGTTATAAGAGTGAAGAAATCTTCTTCCAATTCCTGCAAAGATCCGGGAGCTGATGAGCACCTCGGAGATACCAAGTCACAATAACAGTCTTCCATGTTGACTGTGACTTATCGGCGAGTAAAGTTATAGGTCAATCCTATCTATATTTCACGCTAAAATCTAGGGAAGCTAATCCGCTAGATAACCAGCCCAACATTCTATAAACTTATTGGACACAAGTACAACGAGTTGTCGCACTCAACACTGGAAGAATATTGGTACGGTTTGCTGGAAAGTTGCTAAGAAGTCAGTAGCTAAGATACCTGGAAAATGAAGTAGGTATTACGAGTATCAAATTGGGTTCCGAATTATAATTCATCCAGGATTTTTGAAATATGACAACAACCTTGTGAACAGATTTTTTGTGGTTCAAATGAAAATATCCTCACTACCAACAGGGTCCATTCACTTTCTAAACGTAAGACATGATACATCTTCTTGTGGGTACATAGCTAACCTACTCCAACATTAAGATACAATATTGTATCTACTCGTACATTGTAGCTACATGCAATATTGCAGATGGTAGGTACCTACTGCTATCCACCATCTATCTATCCAGCTTGTCACAGTCGGAGGTCGCTTCTGCGGCATTCAGGGTGTCTGGTCGAAAATGTTGCTATGGGTCGTTCTTCGAAAATATGTCGTTCTTCAGGGAGAATACTGCTATTCTCCTTGTCGCGAAGGACCGTTGATTCTAGGTGGAAGGAGAAGAGTATTTTCCTATACAATCGTTTTGGAGAACCTGGTAACCAAACCTTTAGTCTTTCGAGCGAGGATCAAATAGGTGCGAACAAACAGTCAGGTAGACCCTTTAAAATTATTATATGTGTTTTCTAATGAATAACCATGTAGGCGGCAGTCGCGTAGAGATGAATTCGGTTGTGAGAAACATAATCCAAGAAAATTGGTCTTTACCAACTCCCTATTATTTGAGATCAATATTGTTAGAAATATCACAAGTCAAAGTATCTTGCTGTAAATGTTGTTGATTTAAACAAAAACTATATCGATTTCGTGCAGTTGGTCGAGAAGTTGATATGGCACAAGTAGATGAGGAAGGATTGGAGGAAGTGAGTTGCGAACTCTTTGAAAAGCGGGTCTCGTGCGCTCCTAGAAGTCTCACTTCGATCGAAGACGATTTTTTCACCCTAGTTTCCGAGGGAAACGTCTGGAACGTCAAAAGATTCGTTCGCTGCCACACAAAAGGCTGTGGTTCCATCGGTTTTGACGTGAATTGCGTTAATTTCGAAAACTCCAGCGCTATGAGTATAGCCATTGAAAACGGGAATGTGGACATGGTGAAATACCTATTCAAGTTGATGAGTACTTCTAAATACTGCGCGTTGTTGAAAGCCACCAAGAAAGGCGATGTTGAAATGGTGACGTTTTTGTGCGAAAAGATGATGGCTGACATTGACGATTTACAACAAGGAGAGGACTTGGATTCTTTCGAAAACCTGACTCCTTTGATGGTCGCCGCCATGAACGGGCACTTTGAAATCATAGGATATTTCATAGATCGCGGACACAGCATAGATGACCCTCACAGGCCGGAATGTTTATGTGAAAAATGTTTTCAAACTCTCAGGTAGGTAACTACGTATATGCTTAATGTTTATGAATAAGCAATTTTTTTTCCTAAAGCTCAATTTTTGGTTAATTCTCTTGGGAGCAAATTAATATAAGTATTGCTGTCGACGAATCTATGTTGTGCCACGCAAATATTAAGTATAGACACCTATGTCCATCAGACGCATTTTCCTTCAACAGAAGAACAGTGATTCACACAGAAGCGTTACACTTTGTGCTGTTGTGTAACAGCGTTTGATGACCTGGTAAACCACAGTTGGTATCTCTCATACTCATTGAATTTTAAAGTCGTGAGTCAGCCAGTATAATGCGCTGAGAACGGGCATCTCCTTTCCCGACTGCATGCTCCAATCCTATAGGTACTATTATAGTAGTGCCGCCGACGGCGTACAGTGGTCGGACGGATTTTCCACTTTTTTTTCTAATTCGATTTTTGGATTCTACCTACCTTGAAACGTAAAACATTAGATTTTGAGGGGGGAATGGGGCGTTAAAAACAAATTTTTCGTCATCGTTCAATCATAGCATAGAAAATAATAAACCAATAACCAAAATGGATTCATCGATTGTTACAGTCAACCATCTCTATAAATTAGGTAGGTTACCCACTCAATGTTTTAGGTTTGGGCGTTAATCAAGAAGAGGAACTAGAGCTAGAGCATATTGTAATACAATACATGCACTTGTCCACGAAATCCTAGATTCAGCGATCCTTTGGAGCTGGCCATCCATACCTGGAGAACGTATTCTGCCATAAGCAATCCGAATTATTTCGTATACGTCACCTGCGATCCCATACACTACGCATTCAAACTCCATCGTCGGCTTGTCAAACTGTCAAGGATCGAGTCGCCCTTCCACCTCAGATACAGAGCTCTCGCCAGGAGACTACGCGATTTCTCTGCTTGTTTCGCAGGCAACTGCGAGTCCTTGGAAGAAATGGAGTTGGTCCTCAAAAAACGGAACACTCCGATGGACAAATTGACGAAAGTGTACCAAGGTAACGTCCTTTGAATTCGGTTTGCAGGGTGGTCCATAAAATGGAAAACCTACATGGATGACCTTAAGTGGGCAAGGGAGTGAGCCCACAATTTCCTCATAAAAAGCAAAAATCTCAGCTGTCGAAGGATTTATAAGAACTGCTACTATAACATTATTACTAGTTAGGACCAATAAGTTTAAAAAACGGATAATCTCTCCCTGCCCTCCTCCCTTAACCATTTTAGCGATGCACAGTTTTTCTAATTTTTCAAAGTCAATTTTCAATGGATTTTGACGCGGTGGGCGGCATTTTTCCTATTTCATAATTCTCTGGGGGAATGAGATACCTATTATCTATATGCTAATTTGAATTTTAAAAATTCAAAACACGAGATTAAAATTATACATAGCTGATCCTCCTAGGGAATTGAATATCAAGAAGAATGCCGCAAACCGCATTGAAATCGGACGAAATTTGCCTGAGAAAAATGGGAAAAAGCTAATTACATCAGTTCCTGAGGGATTCGTTGCGACCACGGTAACCCAGAATGTGATTTTGGCGCTAACAAATCACTTTTCCATGAATATGAATTTGCCCATCTTTGGTATTAGTTGGAGGTGTTTGTTTGACCAGCTGTACCCACTTCTGAGACAAACTATGGTTCTGCAAAAAGGTTTAGACTGAGCAACTTTGGAGTCCTTAAACCACGGTTCCTCATCAGTGGGAGGGAAAACAGATTCGTATACACTCCCTGCATGATACTCAATGAACCCTTTCTTCCATTCTCCTACTCAAGATAGAAATGGCGGGATTTATAGACGGTCCTCGAGTTTCGAGGAGACCTTGAGATGGTCTTCGAGGATTCTTTAAACCGAATCCGTATTCCTGATTTCTAGGAGACCATCTCAAGGTCTCCTTGAAACTCGAGGACCGTCTATAAATTTAGTCCTATAAGTGCCAGAGCCGTTTCAGATCAGTGAGTCGAAATTGTGGAGAAGGGAGTGGGAGTGCTGTTTTCCTTCAGCATACCCCAATTAACTATTATTTCTCATTAAGATAATATTGACGACTTTAACGAACACTATCACGATTTATTTCCAGGTGAATATCCGAGACTCCTAATGGCAATTGACTATGACCAAACCGAATTCGTTTGCAACCCCAAGGTCCAAATAGCCCTGCAACAAAGATTTCTTGGCACTTTTGAAGACTTCGCTTATTTTTCGAATACCACCAAATTCTTGTACCCGTTCGTACGGATATTAACGATCCCTACGTCATACGTAGCGTTCCTCCTCCACCCGAGTTCAAAAACTGCCACATTTTACGCATCCCCGGTGAATCGAATGCTCCACTTTGTGGCGTCTTATTTGGTGTTTTTATTGGTGCTGTTTTTAGAGAGTCGAAGAGATAAGTCGGTTTCTCGAACTTGCCTCGTGACTTCGCTTTGGGGGAAGGTGATTTTCGCGTATTTTTGTGGTTGGTCGGGCGCCGTGATGAGCGTGTTTATTAATATGCGTCCTGGGAGATTTTTCCACTACAAGTGGAACTTTTACGATGTCTCGACGCTTTCGATGTTTGGATTGACGATTGCGTTTGGAATTGCGTCCGTCGTACACTCCAAAATCCCTTGTGTTCAAGGAGTGGAGAGGAAGTACTGGGCGAGCTTAGACCCCCAGCTGATGGCCGAAGGGTTTTTCGTAATAGCGAACGTCATGGCGTACATGAAATTATTGCATTTCCTGCAAGTCCACAAGGTGATAGGACCGACTTTAGTGGCTTTGTACCAAATGACGAAAGCCGCGTTGAAGTACGCTATAATTTGTGCAGCAGTATTATTAGCATACTCGACCGCATTTTCGAAATTTTATTCATATTATAGCGGCATGACGTACGTCGACCGATCGGCCAATGAAACTTCGTTTCAAGAAGAGTCTTTCATGGACTGGATCAGCTCCTTCAAGACGTTCTTCTGGATCGTATTCCGCCGCACTGAAGTCCCAGCGGCTGACGTCGTCGTGGAAAATAACATCACTCGTCACTTGTTTACGCAGACGATCGCATACATCGCTCTCGGATCCTTCACTCTCATCATGATTGGACTCCTGATGAACATCCTGGTCGTCTCCATGTCAGAAGCCTTCCCCTCGACCCCCTCGAACCTCCAGAAGTCCTGGATTTACGCCAGAACGACCGTTTTCCTTTATTTCATGCATTTCCCCGTCATGCCACCCCCTTTCAATCTTCTGCCGCAATGTTACACCGTCAGGTACTTCAGTGAAAAATCGTACTTCGAAAAACTTTGCAAAGAGAAGTATTCATGTGACTACATCAAACTGATGAAAACGCTGGTTGAACGATATTTCAATGCATTGAAGGTCCGTGGCGACGATAAATGCACGATCAAACGTCACTGTGTGACCAAAACTCAAATAATTTCTCCCAAAATTAGGTGTCGAAGCCTCTAATCCACAAGACTTAAGGAATTTATTCCGAGGCCATGTAATATGATTAATTTATTAAAAAAACTAATACAAAATTAAAAATAAAATAAATAATTTTATCTCAGCTAAACTTTCGAGGTAGGTATTTATTCTAAATTCAAATTATGAATTAGGTATAGATAGGTACCTACTATAACATGCACCTCAATTATATTTGGTTGGGTGGTATTTGAGCAATAAAAACCTAAAAAACACATAAAATCCTACAACAATGATATTAAATTATTCCTAAAGGAAATCATTTCAAGACCACATAGGTAGGTACTAGTAATATAATAATTCATCCAATAAAAGTGAACCACATAATTTAAAAAATAAATTAAAACTTTCATCCATTCCCTGGTGCAATAAGTAGGTACCTACCAACCGTAAATCATCAAATTCCTTGAGGATTTTTTCCGAGTCATACTTCTATTTAATAATCATGCACCTCAGATTGTAATGTTCCGTTCACGATTATTTAGAATTGTTTTTCACGACCTGGCAAACGTTTTTCACTTTCCAAGTCATTTCCTGATACTGTTTTAGCCGCACAGCGAATTGGTACAATATTGTTGATCTTGTCCTTGCAGGTCTGGTTTCACGTCGAGTTATGACATTTTTAAAGGCCAAAAACAATTCCTCATGGCTGAGAAGTCGGTTTTGATTCGACATTTTTATGCGCACAAAACGTTTATTCAACAAATGTATACAACAATAAAAAATACACTATACAACAATAAAAATTTACAGAACAGTTAATTCAATAGACGTGATTATTCTATTTCACATACCTACAACAAACTAATGTGTACCAATTTAAACTGAAACACCTAGATACAAGTTTTCAAATGTATGAAAGGAATATCAGAAACATTAGGAGAAAAAGTATATCACCTCAGAATAACAGAGGAGAGGAATATCAGAAACATTCATAGTTCCATCACGCTTGAATTTGAACACACAAAAACCCATGATACACCATTCCAAAACATCACAAATCATGATTTAGATACCTTCATATGATTATGCCTGTTCTGATTTCATTGGTCCTTTATTACTAGTAATACAACGAAATCTCGATGTCAATGATACCGAATCGCACTGCAATATGCACTTTCTGGGTTGAGGGTGAAAGTAAATTGGCTTCTTCCGTATGTTAAAGATCAGTTTACTTGTTTACGTCCAACATGTTTCGCAGTCGTTGCTTGTGTGGGCTGGTCCGGGTTTAGTCGTTATTGAGGAAAGAATTTCCTATTAGGAGGTCCT
>JAEMON010000012.1:12879101-12895641 GCA_030264115.1 Lygus lineolaris
TAAAACATGCAACTTCAGAATTTCACATTTTTAAAGAAAAATTCATTCAACTATATATTTTCCGGCTCGACCACAGGGCGTAATTATATACTTTAGGACCTCCTAATAGGAAATTCTTTCCTCAATAACGACTAAAGGCGGACCAGCCCGCACAAGCAACTTAAGAAGTCCCTGAAGAGGCAGTAGTGACTGCGAAACATGTTGGACCTAAACAAGTAAACTGATGTTTAACATACGGAAGAAGCCAATTTACTTCCACCCTCAACCCAGAAAGTGTACCACAATGGCCACCTACAAACAATACTGTAATATGCGGTTCAAGGCTTCAACATTCAAGGCACTCCCCAAAACTTATCTTCGGGAGTAGGTATACTATTTTATGCATCAATGAGCGTTGCCCTCAGTTTTTCAAAAAAAAAATTATTTTTGCAAGTTGGAAGCGAGATGATATAGGTAGGTATATACTGATATCTATTTCAACCACTACTTTCTACCCCTCAGAGAAGACTGACTGTAACGCCGAGCTTCGGGGCACAACTAGACCCCAATTGGGGCCGGTACCTATACAAAATTTCAATTTTGGTCCATGGTAACTAAGGAAAGTGCCGCCCGCGTATGGCGGATGGAGGGATTTTTTTCTCAATTTTTGGTATTTCGTACCTATATGGTTTTACGTATCTTGAAACGTAAAACATCAAATTTTGAGGGGGGTTAAAAAAAAAAAATTTCGTACTCGTTTCCAAAGGTTCATTACCTATTGAAAATAATAAACCAAAATCCTCCAATATCAGACCCACGGGTGACGCTCATTATGTACTTACTACAAAAGAGGATACCATCAATAAATTATAATAATTAGGTGACTATCTGGTGATCACCGCATAAATATTGATACATGGCTACATCATTGGCATAATTCTTACTGCTTAGTCTTTACATAATATTTATATGTTTTTAGGCTGTGGGTCAGTCAAACAAATTCAAGACCGATATCAGTAACGTGCACATGTTCGTTATAACAAAATATTCGCTATAATAACTAACGTTTGTCATAACTCGTTACCGATCTGAGTGGCTTTGGTTTGACAAAGATTGCCATGACTATAATGACAGAGGTGATCCTATGTCTTTCCCCATGAGGGAGAGATTGGAACAGTGGTCTTCATTAATTTATAGTCTTCATTTTAAATGCTTAGATGCTTATAGAGCTGTGTTCATTCAAACCCCAGATGAATATACATAAGAAGGCCAGAGAATATCGTTATCATGCAAAAAATCGATTTTTGATTTATCAACTACACAACATGAGAGACCTGGATTCCATTTATGATTCTAACTTACATCGTCAGAAGAAGTGAGCATTTTCGATTTCGCTAGATAGGTAATGGGCAATTCCGGCTGTTCCTTTTATTCGTTCAGCTGGAAGATTTCAGTGAAAGCTTTCCAAAAAGGTGCTATATGTGGGGTATCCGATGATTGGCAATTAGCGAAAACGAGTGCCGTGAAATCGATACAGATGACGTCACCCAGTCAGCGTCACGAGTGATCTTTTACAACCAACCTAATTAACAATTTGAGCTGGAAATTGGAACCAACGGGTTTTCGAAGGTTCTGGATCCGAATTTGAAGTCGAAAATTCAAAATTCCAACACACCTGAATTCCCCGTTAGGTACACTTATATACACTTATACCCGACATTATCACAATCTTGATCTACAAGATGCATCTGTCTATATCTTGATAAAACGGTTCAATTTGCATCTTATTACTGTGTGTTCTGTCCAGTTGATCATTTTTGTTCATGTACTTAGGAGAAGTTATACCTTAAGGGGGGGGGGGGGGGGGGGGGGGGGGGATTTCCCCCCTCCGACATTGAATTCTACATTTTACAACAGGATCCTGTTTTTCAACAAAATTTAGTTTTTTCCAATTCCAAATTTTGTTTTTCTCCAATCAAGTTGAAGGTAAATAGTATCATAAATATATAAGGCCTGCGAAACACCTTGATTTTTATTGGAAAATAATCATATTTGAACGAGAAAAAACTGAATGTATGAGTACGAAAGGTTGAAGGTGGAGAAATACGCTTCCTTCTTTGAAGAAGGAATACTTGAGTATTCCCGTCCGGCTTCTTCCGCCTTTTATTAATTTGGCCTCATCAGGGACATTCATTTCGCATATTCAAGTCAACTGGCTCCATTTAGTATATATTGTGCAATTCTTGATCATTTTTGCCGTTTTTTTTTTGAATAAAAAATGACCCAAATAATAAACCAACCATAATTAATAAGGCTCAATCGTAGTTTGACATAGCAACCATCTCACCAGTAATTGCAAAATAGAAAAAACCTTTCATTCTTTAATGTTATTGAGCCATTTGATGTCTCTTTCCTGCTACATATACGCCTTATTTAATAATATTCTGACGAATAATGAATCACCTCCACCGAAACTATTGTACCTGATGAAGCCGAATTAATAAAAGACGAAACTAGTCGTACGGCATTACTTGAAGAAGCCAACGTATTTTTTCACCCTCAGCCTTTCACACTCATAACTAACGCACAGCACTAACACTCAATTTGTTTGGAAAATGCTCCTTCTAGCGACATTTTAAACTTAGAGACATATCTAGTAAAGCGTTGTATGACCATTTTCTCACCGCATTTTTCGGTGTAGGTATAAGACTGATCCTTTCTTTTTCCAAAATATCTGTTGCTGATCTCAGCCAATCTCTATCAAGTTTTTCCTTATATCAAATGGAACGTAATTTTCAAGTGAAGTGGTCTTATGTAGGTACATAATATACATTCAGGTAAATTCTGACTACTTCATAAATCGTCGTTTTTTAAAACTCAGTAGGTCGGTACTAGTTATAAAATATGTATCAATTGTGTACTTCGCTATGTTCTAAAGTAGCCTGCCCGACATTTTGCGACAACTGTGCTGTAACTCACAGCTCAAAACTTCACCAAGTAGGTACTGGAACACTCCTGAGGAAGGGAGATTTGACCCATAGCAGGTCATTCTCCTAGCATTTGAAGGAGTTTTCACACCAGATCAATATTTGAGTTCATCACCGAAACTTGTTTTGGCTGAGGTTTCGACTCTTGATGGATATCGTCACCAACAACCGCCAGACTAGAACGAGCGGCCGGAGAAGGTTCGAGAAGACTTCGTAGATCTCACGAACTGATCTGTAATAAAAGCAAAAGAATAATTTTAAAAATTAACTGTAACCTATTCAGGTAGGTACTTGAATCTATAATAAATACCTAATCCACCACCAACGTCCACTATTCTTACAGGGAGTGATGATGAGGGAAATTATAATTTTCATTAGCGAATTTTCGGAGAAAATGAAGCTATTGTAATGGCTACAAAATTTAAATTACTTACGCAAATTTTTGAAATTTTTCTTAATGAAAATCCGTTTCAGACCATTCTAAAACGATTCCTGAAATTTAAGACTTTTTTATATGTTTATAAATATTTATATAATATTCATTTGTCTTTCCAGACGATATCTGACTGAGGAATTGAGCTAAAAATCTGAAACTTCAAAATGTCAATAATATCAAAAGAAAGGTTGAGTTCTTTGGCCAAAATTTTTGAAGTACTCCAAGGGTTTCAAATTTGGAAATTTTGAGTCAAAAATCGCTTTAAAAAAAACTCGTTTTTTGTGTAAATATTACTATCTTAAACATAGGTACATAAATATGGTATATTCGGAATCAGCGTGAAATTTACTATAAGAATCACCCACCAAATCGTTTAAAATGATCCTTTGAAAATTCGCTCATCAACTCATGATGCATGAATGGGACTTTTTTTATTGTTTGCCTGTTTACTGTGGGTTTACGGGGTTGAACTCTCAAAATTGCCCACAGTCAATCGTTTTGGGCGCTTAATCGAAAATAACGGTTTATGGCGAAAACCACACAGCTGATGATTTTTAGTGGATTTAAAGAATCTTGGATAGTCATTCCTAATGGATTTGGATAATATGTATAGTAAGTAGACATGTTTGTATAACTTTGTAATAATATTCAACAAGTCATCATAAGGGCCTACCTTTGATGACAGCCATCATGGGCATTCAGTAGCTAATGCACATCAATGCAATTTTCAGTTCTTGAATAGATGGAAGTTTTTATCTTATCTACTATTAGGTAAGTTGTTTTAGAAAAAAAGATTTTAAAAGAAAACTCCATACTAGTGGGCTTTCTAATGGGCTCTTCTTTGGCACCATCGATGAAACTTCCAAATAGGTAATATGAATTAAAAGAATTAAAAGTGGATAACCCTAAATTTTACAGGAGAGGCTGAAACGCGTTCGGAGCTCTGTATGCTCGTGAGCATACCATTTCGTTCCCAGTTTTCTGGTAGGGAAGGCCCTATTTATTCCCTTATTTATTCCCAAAAAACTGCCCCAATGTAGTTCGTGAGTTCATGACCGTAGAAATTTTTTTTTTTTTAACTAAATTTAATATATCTATTCTTGATAACGAATTTCAATGCCGGAGTCAGTTATCCTTAAACGTGACATCACTCATGATCAGTTTCCCACTCTCTTGATTTTTAGGAGCTCTCCGAACCTCTTCAAGATTTGTGGGAATTTTCTACCTTCACAGCAAAGATTTGATTTTTATTTATTTTCTACTATAGTGATTTTATGTGTGTCCCCTGAACCAGTACCTACCAAAAAAAAGAACCTTAGGAATTGGGATGGCAACTTTTTGAATAATATTCTCCATGGAAATACATTTTTTTGTTCCTACCCATCTTTTTGCAGTTCAACAATGTTGATATGGGTATTATTTTTTTGTGTCAAAAAAAATAAAATTTTTAGAATACCCAGGTGCCTACGTAGGTAGGTACAACAAAGTGCCCGGACTTGCTTGGAAAAGGGTTTTCAAATATTAAACTGCAGCTCTGGATAGTTTCTTAGTTTTATCAACTTTTGATAGTTACTATATCGACATTTGTGACCAATTATAATCTAAGACGTTGGGGATATTTTGGAGATTTTCTGTTTCTTACGTGAGGATATGGGGGATTTTCTGGTGGATTTATGGGTATTTTTTGCTTGGACGGTTCGGAAGCAGTAGACGCTTTATTTCTAATTTCGATTTCGGAACTGCATTTTTCAGGACATAATATATCATTTATTCCTTGTCTGAACTTTTGAAAAACGCGATAATACCGTTTTAGGTAAAAATAGCTATCCACTTTTGATCCTGAAAGGATTGAAAGGTAGGTGAAACCGGTCAACAGCCGTCAGGTAGGTACCTACTTTCTTTGTGGGCTGTTGTCACGCACAAACGACACTTACTTGTACACGTCAAACAAGGTCCAGTATATCTCGGAGAGAGCGACTCTGAAGTGGTTGAGGAGACGGAAGATGCTGACGATGAAGAGAACGGTGAAGAGGATGCTGGCAACCAGCTCGTAGACGGTCGTAACAATAGGCCGAACAGCCGCGCGCACGGATGGGATCCGCGATCGCAGGAGGCTCTCTAACAAAAGCATGCTCGTGTGTTGGTCTGAAAAGTCACAGTGAAACCCAGAATTATCGGAAGATCTCGTTCGCAAAAATATACCTACCAAACATACAATTGCCACGCAACACAAATAATCTACAAACCACCCCCACAGAAAAAAATTGGGCAAACACTTTCGCAGAGGATACATTTTTTCAGGTGCTTTTGTGAGAAAAAACGCTATAATCCACAAAAACAGTCAGCCATTGTTTTTCAACGTTTGACTCAACTTTTGGAAACTAACTTCACACAAGCGCACATTAATAATTCACATTAATATGCGCACCGACTTGTGCTGCAACAGACGAATCATTACTTCAAGGAAGTACGCCAAACATTTGCAAAGAACATTAAAATTGCAAAAGCAATCTACAGACCATCAAGTGTGCCAAAATTAATAATAGAAGCCCCTTCCCCGACTGGAAAATTACCTAAAAACTATATGAAGTTGTGGTCCGAATTTGATTACATTTTCAGAAGTGCTGCAGAACCAGTTGATGAGGTTATGCGTAGAACGGCAGCCGTGGGCTTGTAATTTTAACATTCGAACAACTGTTCTATCGGAGGAGTAGAAAAAAATTAAAAAATATTGTTGATAACTCCCCATTGGGGCATTATCAACAATATTTTTTAATTTTTTTTTTTCTGAAAGATAATGACTCAAAAGAAACAATAATGAAGTACAGTAACAGTAACGAAGGCAATAATAGTGTATGTGTAATTTTAGAAAATTTATTGAAATATTTATTATTGTAATATGGCGAGAAAGTGACGTTGAAAGGTCTGTCATTGGCCAAACCCGTCTAAGATGCCAACCGAACAAAACGAAACACAAAGCCCTTCACTGTTTAGTGTTTTTGTGAGAAAAAAGCGTTATTCTCCACAAAAAAAAACAGTTAATCATTGTTTTTCAACATTTGACTCGAGTACAATATATATAAAATTGTAAAAAATTGCAAAAACAATCTAAAGTGTGCCAAAAATAATAATAAAACCCCCTTAGGCGACTGGAAAAGTACCTAAAAACTACATGAAGTTGTGGTCCGAATTTGATGGCATTTTCAGATGTGCTGCAGAAGCACTAGATGAGGTTATGCGTAGAACGGAAGTCGTGGGCTTGTAATTATAACATTCGAACAACAACAACTGTTCTATCGGAAAAGTAACTGGAGCAACGGGGAACTATCAACAATTTTGTTCAAAAAAAATTTTCAAAAAAGATAATGACAAAAGAAACAATAATGATGTCGTAAGGTAAAAATATTGTTTCTGTAATTTTAGAAAATTTATTATTGTAATATGGTGAGAAAGTGACGTTGAAAAGGGTGTCATCAGTAATTGGCCAAACCTGCCCAAGATGCCAACCGAACAAAAAGAAGCACAAAGCCCATCACTTTTTGGGCTCCTGATTAGTGAAAATAGAATTAAAATCATTAATAAATTGATTGAATCAAACAAAATTATTCCTATTTTCACTGCTCGCAATGCAATCTCAGCTTCTTTTTTTTCGGTTCAGTTCTTCTAGTGTGACATAGGAAAGGGTTTCTCAAGAGCCTTCGGAATTCCGCTGGTTATTCAAACAGCTGAGATTTTATTCCAAGTTTTTTCCACACCCGAACGATAAACTATGTTTTTCTTTGTATTGAAAGTGTTATTTTATTCCAAATAACAATACAGCGGCAGAAAAAATGTGATTTTCTCACACACAATAATTCCTCATTACCACCAGACTTTAGAATGGAATGGAAGGCAATTAGATCTCCTTGACTGTAAACCAGAAGTTATGCATTCTCAAGAAATAATTGATCCCTGTTTATATAAGAATATGATAAACAGCACAATTTGCATCTAGGAGTTGATTGACGCGTACATGAAATACATACTCACCTTGAAACTTCTCGTAGATGCAACGAGTGGGGCGAGCTGACCAAGCTGGTATTCGCAAATGAAAATAATTGTGTAAGCATACCCAAGTACATTATGTAACTTTTCTAGCGGTCAGAAACCCTGTCACTAGGAGTCACCTACTTGATGATATGAACTTCGGATTGGCATGTAAGTGAAAGTTCTCATGGTGTTCTAGATTTACACGATGAAGTAATGGACCCCATCCCGTTCGAGAACGTAGGTAACCACCTGATACCGGTCATCTTACCTACGAGCTATGCCATGCTATCGTCGTAAGACTTTACCAAGGAGATAGTATAAATAATTTATTATCAGTCTGATTAGTGTGTGAGAGTTACCCAAGGAAGTTCTTTTCCCACTGGAGTAGGAATCTAATAAGATAGGTAAGCATACAAGAAGGGAACTATCTGTAGATATTTTCAACTAGAGGTGATGGAAGGTAAAATGAGAATATTTTAGCTGCTCAGAGAATAATTTTTGGTTCGTTCCAACGAGCAGTGATGCAAGTAATATTCGAATATTTTAGCTGCACAGAACCTTCTGCACACACTCTAATCGACGATTTGT
Source organism: Lygus lineolaris (assembly GCA_030264115.1). Taxonomy (NCBI): domain Eukaryota; kingdom Metazoa; phylum Arthropoda; class Insecta; order Hemiptera; family Miridae; genus Lygus; species Lygus lineolaris. The sequence continues at coordinate 12,887,121 of JAEMON010000012.1, forward strand.
TTACAAGAGTGTACGCAGAGGGGATATTCGCTATAGTTGACTTTTGAACTTCACAAACGACCTTGAGGTTATTCTAATTGTTTATTGCCAAATTGAGGTAGGTTTGTTCCAACTAAAATGTGCAGTTCAAATAATATTCAGTTTGGGAATATAAATTCGGATAAGGTTTGTTACAACTGAAAATAATTCGAATAATATTCTATTATATTCGAATAGTCTGAAATTCGTTTCAAGGTCAAAGTGTGCGGATTAAGAATATTCGAATGATAATTGAACTGCACATTTCAGTTGGAACGTGGAAAGAATGTGAAAAATGTCAAAAAAAAAAGCATGGAAAAAGGGCAATATTGGCGTGAGCGCACCTTTCCACCCTCTTCTTTTTGCTTTGAGAATAGATAGATAGATCTATCTACACTCAAAGGCATTTTGCACCAACGGCAAGGAGGTTGCAGGAGGTTTACTGAAGTAGTTTATTCCAACTGAAATGTGCAGTTCAAATAATATTCAGTTTGGGAATATACTATTCGAATAAGGTTTGTTACAACTGAAAATAATTCAAATAATATTATAATTATATTCGAATAGTCTGAAAGTCGTTTCAAGGTCAAAGTGTGCGGATTAAGAATATTCGAATGATATTTGAATTGCATATCCTTTCCATCCTCCGTTTTTTCGAGAATAGTTAGATCTATCTATTCTCTAAGGCTTTTCGCACCAAAGGTAGGGAGGTTGCAGAAGGTTTCCCTGTCTTCAGTTCGCCCATACTCCTTCGCAGGAATATGAGAATATTCGAACATTTTCGAACAGCACAGTCAGTTGGAACAGAATTCAAGTTCTCATCAGTTGGGTAAGTTGCATACAGAAGTGTTGGGCAAACGCCATTTTGTAATTACCTTTGTTTTTGGTTGTAAATCAGGCTCCAACCACTCAACTCCCATGTTAAGCCACACCGTTGGAACTGCCTGAGTCTCTAGAATACAATATATATTATTACTCAACAAGAATCAATAACATATGTAATTAGAGTGAATTATCACACTTCAATTATTTAATTGACACCCTTCAATTACAATTTCACTTGAAAAGTGTCATTATTTAAAGTGTGATTATTGACTCTAAATACATGTTTCATTGATTTCCGTTGGTCATATTTTATTCTAGAGACTTGGACTGTTCCAACGGTATGGTTCAATAAAGGAATTGAACGGTTGAAGCCTGATTTACAACCTAAAACAAAAGTAATTGTAAAATGGCCCAACACTTTACATAAAAACCAGTTGGAACAGACCAAATATTCGAATATTCTTAACATTGTACGCAGAGGGTTCTGCGCAGCCAAATATTCGAACAGCAGTCAGTTGGAACAAACCTATAATCTCAAGGTCGTTTCTCAAGTTCAACAACATTTTCAAATGTCTTCCAATCGACCAGTTTAGTTCGAACAAAGCTGAGGGGTAGCAGAATTAGTTAACAGTATCTATTCAACTCACCCCTCCTCCAGTTCTTATCAGTAGAATAGGTTGCCCACAAACTAGATGGAACAGGCAGAAAATATTAGAGTTGAGTATTATTCAAATAAGTCCTGCGCAGCTAAAATATTCTGATATCACCTGCACCTCCGCGCTGCTAGTTGGAACAGACCTATTTATTTATACAGACCTATTTATTTATACCTATTTATTTATACAGACCTATTTATTTATACCTATTTATTTATACAGACCTATTTATTTATACCTATTTATTTATACAGACCTATTTAATTATTTGAACTGCACAACTGCTGCTCATTTTAGTTTCAACAAACCTTCTTTGTGGAATAGATGTTTGAAATCATTTTACAAATTCTACATCAAGTAGTGATGACTTCCCTAGTTAGTACGTAGGTAGGTAACTGGTGCGCTGGCATCTGTTCATTATGGAAGTTTGATATTATCTCACATGAAATTATGTAGTTATTGTAAGTGGTTGTTAATGGTTGTTTCTAAGGATGGCCGATTGCACGACGATGGAAGAGGGTGTAAGTTAGATCTACATAACTTGGTCAGTTTACTGGCTACTAGGTCAGGTTAACGTACCCATCGTTCTGCAAAAAACTTCTTGAAAATTGGTGCATCCGTTAGAGTCACAAATCATTCAACAAACAATCCTACCGTATAATATCTTACACATTTTGAATTTTGGCCATTTTTGTTGCGAGCAGATTATTTGAAGTGTGATGGTCAATATTCTTCAATATTATAGTAGGCATATTTGCGTGAAGTCGTGAAGTGTGCATGATAATATAATAATATATGATAATATATAATGGAACCAAGATCATAAGTATAAGTAGGGGAAAGGAGGGTAAGTTGACGAAGCGGGTAAGATGACGAAAATGACTTTTTTTTTCAACATTTAAAATTTCAATACTTATAATAAGAAATAAAATTAATAATAAATATTACTTTAAACTAGAGAGTTGTAGATAGATTTTGCTGAAACTATAATCTTTTTTGATCAATATTAAAGGCAAGAAGCATTGTCAAAGCTTAACATCGCCATCTTACCCTCCTTTCCCCTACCAATTTTCGCTTTCCGCTTGTGGGAATCCACATAAACGTTTTATAGACAATTCTGTATTTTTGTAGACCTTCACTGAACAACACATATTTTAAGAATGATTCATTTTGAACATAACTTAAGTAGGTGCCTCCACAACATGTGATGTATAGGTATAGGTGCTTACCTACATGACCAAGACTAAACTATTGAAGTGACTTTGTGTATTCAACCCCTACCAACGTATTTATGTAACATTAAATCTTACCTACCGAGTTTAGAAGGAACCTCCTGATAAGGTGTTTTGCTGTCACGGTGTTACCTACGGCTAACCGAGAACTTTGCTTCTTCGTCCGTTCAGCTGATTGCAGATAAAGTACATGACCGATGACGAGTGACACAACTGGTTTCTCAACTCCGAACAAAACTTTGACTCTGGAGAGATGTTATTACTGAACTGACTAAAATAAAACCAATACTCACCCGAGACAATAACCTTCTCCTCATTTCACCTGGGACGCTACATATTCATGAAGGAAGGGTTTCGTAGGGAACCGGAAGTGAGTCACGCTGGATTCCCGTAGTAAACGACCTATTTTGGATTTCCTGCTTTCTAACAACATTGGGTGGGGAAATATTGTAGTTTATCATTCTATACCTCTGCCTCTTGAGTATTGACTTTTCAAATGAGTAAAATTCGACACAAATAAATCTTTAAATTCAGAATTATTTAATACAAACCTATTTAAACGAATCTATATCTACCTATCTAGAAATCAAACAGTCGTCCTTTGTTATGCGCAATTAATATGGACCTGAAATTCCCCTCGGATAGCAAATTCTCAGATATCTATTCACCTACATATTAGGGGGGATAGGGGAACATATAGATGGGCTGAGTTTGAAACTGTGGAAAAAACGACGTTTTAGCGAATTTTCGCAGAAAATAAATTGCAATGGCTTCAAAATTTAAAAATGCAAATTTTTAAACATTTTCTTCATGGAAATCCGTTTCAGACCATTCTTAAACTATTTCTGAAATTTAACACTTTTTCATAATATTCATTACATTTGTCACACCAGACGATGTCTGACCCTGGAATCGAGATAAAAATACGAAAAAAAAATTTTTAATGTCAATAATATCAAAAAAAAGGATGAGTTTGTTGCCCAGAATTTTTAGAGTACTCCAAGGGTTCAAATTTTGAAAAGTTACAGTCAAAAATCTATAAAAAACGCGTTTTTCGAGGTTTTTTGTGTAAATTACCATCTTAAACATTGGTACATACTATGGTATCAGCGGATGGAAATCAGCGTGAATTCCCTATAAGAATCACCCACCGAATCGGTTAAAATTATTCTTTGAAAATTCGCTCATCAACTCATGCTGCATGAATGGAACTTTTTTAAACCTGACTTGCTTAGTTTTTCCATCTAATAATTGACCTGAAGGGCTAAAATTCTTCTGTGCCTCACCATCATACATGTAGAAACCAATGCTCGAAATCAGAATTATTTTATCATCCTCGTAGGGCCGTCAATCGTACCTATACACGTACACCGTACATACATAAATTTTTCCAAAACGTGGTGAAATGATCAGATTTCGATTAAAACCATTCTAAGGTGGTGTTTCAGGAGTTGGGTTTTCTGCTTGTTGGAATACTTTCGTTCAACCGTTTTGGTGGGCAGAGGAAAGAAAAAACGAGAGGTTTAAAAGCATCTGAACATTCTAATAACATTATAACGACATAAAACATGAATGGATAACATCTTATAACTAGAAGGTCTGTTTGTTTGTTTGTTTATCTGTCTGTGACGGTTTATGACTCGATTGGCTGGACCCATTGCCTCGACGAATCCAGCGAAAAGAACTTTTTGCGAAGGTTCCATCGGAGGTACCAAAACGATTTCTCTGAGTTGACCCGTTCAGATTCCATTAATTGGGATAGATCGTTGACATATCTAGTTAAAAATATCGTTATAGCACAATCTCGCTGGTATTTATTACAAACAAACCATCGGAAACGTCATTCATCTCCTCTCTCTGCAGGTGAACCGCGGACACGAAGGACAAACGATGCGGTAGGGTCTCCATTATACGAAAATCGCGGATACCAAACCGGTGAATAACGAGGGCTGACTCTATCAAATTTTAGACGATGACTAACCATGAAATTTCCATCCATGACCTGATTTTTCAGAATTTCTGGAAAAATACTATTGTTAGGCTGTCACAAAAAGCTCCTTTCACTGGATTCCTCGAGGAAATGGGTCGAGCCGTTCTGGTCAGAGATAAAGAGAAGAAGCCAAGAGATGTGGATAAAGATCCGCTAACTTCCTAGGTGCTCAACGTCAAATATAATCGATTTAGTTCGATAAATTACCTATATCTTTACCGTTTTCAGTATTAACTAGATACCCTGCTTACTTATTTCATAAATTTACTATAGGTATTACTCTTATGAGAAATGTTGTGCTGATTTACGTTCAGTAAGTAGTTTTGGACTCTTGAAACATAAAATTGGACACCCAAGAATGCACAAAATTATGGACTAAGCCGATTTCACGAAGAAAGAAGGTTTTCTAGGATGTCGCTATTATCAATATACCTATCTAATATATTCAAGGCCTATAAAAATATAGGCCGCGAACTTTCCAGCGGCGGCTTTGGTAGATGAATGGCGGCATAATTAAGCTACCAAGGAATTACAATTTCAGACAAGGAAAAAGGATGGAAATTGGTACAAACGCTAAACAAGAAAGTTTCTTCCCCCTCCCCCACATGCCCAGTCCCCTTTGTGCTCTTGTCCATTGTTATACTGATAAAATACATAATATCCATTTTTAAAAAAAACAGCTATAGAAACTAGACTATTTTAAATCGGTCAAGAGGTAAAATCATGAGAGGAAATGTATTATATTCTTGTTTCTTCATTTAGATGTATAGAATCACCCATACAGCCCCCTCTGGAGTTGGATAGGTATCACATCTTACTCATCCAGTAAGGAAATGGTTTTTGTCCAAGGAAAAGAATATTTAATAGAAATTCTACTGTGTAAGTAATTCTCTCTCACTTCCCTACTATGATTGCTATGTTGTAAAAGTTCTAATACAATTATATAAAGACCATGAGAAACTGGATAGGAATATTCCAGTTTAACCTGTTTCTCTCTTAGAGGAGAAATAATAATCACATTTCCATAGTTAGTTTCCTTTTTTTCCTTTTTTTTATCAGCCTGGGTTAAGAGGTACAGGCTATTTTCCGAAAATCCTCATATAGGTCCAAGTTTACACGGAGAAGACGTACAGGCAAAAGAAAGCAGTTTACCTAATATTATTATAGACAGAATATATTATTATGTACCTTTCTAAGTATAGATATTACCTACTTACACACTTATTTGTTTCGACAGAACAACCGTCCAATTAATGATAAACTTATTCGTTTCCCTCGACACACGGTTCAACCACGATATTTCGTGACCCTTGATAATTCGTACTAAATCCTTGGTTCCTAAAGGAACCAGCGAATTATTGAGAGCCGACTCAACTCTATCATTACAGAAAAACTGGACGACTCGGTAAGCATTGGGGGCGACCCTGGCCTTATACTGAAACACATCGTGTATTAAATCAGCTAACCCGACGTTACGGTGGCGAAGGGCAATCTATGAAACAAGAGTATTGCGGCCGAAAGTGGCTTGGCATCGCATTAAACTGGCTTAATTTAGCATTTCGTGGCTCGGGCGTGGTTTTTTGATAAAATTTAATAATTCCCTATACATACCCATCTGTAATGGAAAGTTACATCCAGATGGTATGACCCTAACAATTGAACACGAAAGCTGAGGTCTCTGGAGGTCTGCTTCGTACATTATGTGCGGAACGTAATAAATAACTTTCTATGGTTTCAGATTTATTGAACCCATGTTTTGGTTGAATCCCGGAAATTTATTTTTCAGGTCGATTGCAATTAATCACAGGAACTTCTCCTTTTCTTCGGTTCAACTATGAGGAAAGTAAAAATGGGGTAAGTATACTATCTTTTTAATTTGCGAGAATCCTCATTCAATCCATACAGAATGGTTTCAGTTATTATCATTTAATTATGATTAACATAACATGTTAACAAAACGTTAACACATGTTAAATTAAACATGTTTAATTTAATAACGGTTTAATTTGTTTCCCGTCACTAAATAAAAAAGCGTTGCGGAGAAAATATCGCACCTTCGAGTGTGAGGGAAACCAGGTGGTTGTGTTTGTTTGTATTTAATGTTAAGATGAAATGTTCGTTGTTACGCTTCGGAGTTGAATGGCGTAAAATTAATCATTATTAAATGATCTGACTGTAGAACCGTAGGTCTATTTTCTTAAACCTGTGGAATAACATCTCGCCAAAGGCACTGTCCGACTACTGGATAACTCCTACCCATCAATAAGAGCACAGCGTCCGACTTCTGAGTAGCTTGGGTTTGCTTTTCAATGGTTCCATGGATTATGTTTCTGTCTCTAGCCAATGAAGCGAGGTGGAAGCAGATTTCAATTATTTTTATTTTTAGAGGTTTATAGTTCCATCTTTGTGGGAAGGTGTTAAATAATGGACTGTATATGGAAATATTTTCTAAATCTAGACTAGAAGTCGGCAATGTCCATTTGGAAATTTCCACGCTGAGCACGGACAGTGCATTGACGCTCGCTGGTTCATATCCGGCTCGAAGGACCACAATTTTTAAATAATGGACTGTATATGGAAATATTTTCTGAATCTAGAAACTAGGTAGATAGGTACCCATTTATCAGACATCATCGACCGATCTTTCAAATCCGAAGAAACTGGAAAATGAAGATTAGTCCTAAGGCAGTCACATCGCCCCGAAATCAACCCATATGGTATACCAGGGTTGCTACGGATCTGGAAAACCTTGAAAGTCTGGAAAAGTCAGGGAAAAAGAAAGTGGTCAGGGAAAACCTGGAAAAGTCAGGGAATTTTGGGATTCTCTTTCCGTAGCAACCCTGTATACCTACATTACGTACCTACTTATTGCAATACCTAAAGCAGGGTGTCTTAAAGACTACCTAAAGTGTCTTCCTTCTGCCGCGTCTTTCCACCCGAGCGGCCGAGACGAGGGTTTGAATCAATTGGTAAAACCGTTAAAATGTGATAGGAAAAAACTATACTCGAATGCACAGACAGTCAATCATGGTGCTTTAATGATAATGGAGCCCTGAATCTATTGAGTGATTGTAAAATGCTAAACAGCATAATCCACGTGGAACGAAAATTACACGGGTTACAACCTTGTCGAATATGTCGTCATTAGGACTTCCCGTGAAGGAGACAGACTCCCAGACGGATCCGCAATGATGTTACACGTTTTCAGACACATTAGTCAAATCGAGTCTCGCATTACAGTTTAACGGTGTTTGAACCTAAATGTGGTAGAAGTTACAGAATCTGTTGGTACCTACTTACCTAGATTTGATGGCATGTGATGCGATTCTCAGTCTTAACATCATAAAGTAGCAAATAGTACTACAGAGTGTCTGTAAATGAGTTGCGACAAACTTCAGGAGTCGATTCTACAACTAATTTCAACAAAAAGGTCCTACTTAGATTTTTGCTTCCTCACTACATGAGTACCGTCGCGACGCTAGAAAAGCTATGTTCGTGTTTTGCAACCCCTTGTTTCCGTGAGCTTTTTTAAATATAAATACTTATTCTTGTCTTAGATCTAATGTCACTGGAACAACGATAACACTCTTAGTCTACAGGGTAAAATTAAATATATATCGTTGGACAGAGCGTTAAATTGTCTGTAAGGCAAGCCAGATTCTCAAGGCTCAAAGTTAGCCTACAGTTCAAATTTTTGTAAGTTTTCAGACATCTAACTTTCCTTTCACGCATCAGTCCGCTTCAAACCCAATAATACTGTCATCTAGTTGTACAGAAGGGCAGGGGGGGGGGGGGGGGGG
>JAEMON010000012.1:12908079-12919374 GCA_030264115.1 Lygus lineolaris
CGCATCCATGCGGAGAATGTCGGAACCATATTGTTCTGATAGGTCGAGAGCAGAACGGTTTTTGAAAGGGACAGCAGGGGGATGTGACGTACGTACCTCCCCGCGAAATTCAAAACATTCCATTTTAACATGACGATTTCTGCTCCCACATAGAGTTTTTCGTCCTGATAAATAGTCTTTACTAGTCATGGAAATTCGAATAACATAATTAATGGGTTTTTTCCCATTTTTATTTCTCAAGCGCAGACCCCGTTGAGTTTAAAATGAAATTTGATCAACTCTTCAGCAATTTGTGCTGTACTTTATCTAGTAAGTAGTCGAACGTCGTAGTATCCATCCAAAAACATTCATGAAACCTGGATCTTCTCCAAGTTCATCGTATAAATGATGATCATCGTTCATCGTGTACATATCGCGATTGATTTATTTTGTGAATACCTTCTACTCTTCGCCGCCGAAGTAAATACGACATTCTCAATGACGGGTTTTCCGCAAAGAAATAATAATCTTCCATCGCCTAGAAGGATTTGAACCACACTGACGCTCACTCCACTTTGCCAACTTTCTGCTCTCTTCGCTCCTCTCTTTGCTCTCTTCTCTCGCTTTTATCACAGTTCCAGTCTGTAAGCACCCTAAGGAAGCGAGTGAGAAACAAATTTCAAATCTTAGCACCCCATGAGTTTCTACGTAAATCTCAAACACATGCCATAAGACCAGCTTTCAGATCAGATGAATCGAAAATTGAGCTTTTAAATAATCTGAGTCGGAAATTGAGCTCTTAGACTATCTGAACGGCAAATTGAGCTCCTCCGTCGGCTGAATCAAAAATTGAGCCCATAGTTCATCTGGGTCGAAAATTGAGCTCCTGGGTCAGGTGTGTTGGAAATTTAGCTATCGGAATAGCATAGTCGAAAATTGAGCTCGCAGATTAGCTGAGTCAAAAATCGAGCTCCTAGATCAGCTGAGTCGATAATCGATCACACAGATCGGCAGAATCGACAATTATCTCCTACATCAGCTTCGTCGAAAATCGAGCTGCCAGATCATGTGTGTCGAAAATTGAACTCCCAGATCAGCTGTACACCATACTTCAACATCCAAGGGTAAACAGGAGGGAAGGGGGCTGAGCATCCAGTGTCAGCGCTTTTGATGTAGGTAAAGGATTGAAAATAAGTTTCGAGTCATCATTTTGACTCAATGTTTTAGTGCTCCCCGTGGTGCTAGAAATTTGAAAGTTGAACTATAGCTTCGTTATAAGATCTCACGCCATACGACACATTAATGATTTTATGTTTTTCTCAAAAGAGAGAAATTACTTTTTTCTAACTCGCATGTTAATATAAGGAAAATAGGAAGATGATAATATGATAGGAAAGGTTAGCTCCACTCCAGCAAAACCAATAAAGGCCGCCTTTGTAACTTGTAAGGAACATTAGCCTGAACTATTGTACACTCATTACTCACCATCTAGCTCTCAACTTGCCGACTCCATGATGATGGGATAATGAGCCTCCATTGGCAAGAATCTCGTCTCTCGCGGCTGCCTCGATGGTCTCGTAGGTCCCAATCGGGTCCTCCTGACCTTCCCAGTTAAAAGCAAAGTAGAAGTAAACGCAGCACCCAGAGTCGTACGTCTGAGTCACTCGATGAGATATGAAGAACCTCTTCACCCTGTGTTCTGACAAACATAAAATTAGGTGTCAACCACAGGCAAACACATTCTGGATTAAACCATCAAGAATCTGAGTAGCCAAGTTACTAGAACCTTCTCTAGTTTTTGGAATGCAAGTGAATAGTATAAATTAATTAGGTATTTAATAAATATACGAATTGAAATAGTACACATATATTATTAAGTTTGTTTAATAGAACAGAGCAGCGATAGAAAAAAGAGAGAAAGGAAAAAATTGAATTTGAAAATTCCATACCTTTAGGGGATAAACCTACCATGAAGACGGTTTCTTTCCATATAAATGCTCTGCAGAAGACTGCTTCCATGTGCAGCTTCTAGTGGTTCCTCCTTTAAGGCCATATCACACTAGCTTTTTTATAAGTTATTTCTCGGGGTTTTTTTTTTTTTTTTCTTCATATTTTTCTTATTCCCAAACATAAAGTGGCGAAGAAAGACACGTTTTCAGATTTTTGTCTCTTCTCCACACCTCCATAGCACTATGCACATCCTGTCTGAGCATTTTAGCGCTGATTTTCAACACTTTCTCATTTTCATGAACGCCATTTTGTGGGGAAGGAAAGCTAACAGGTAACCCTTGGACATTCAAACTTGAAGTGACGTTCGAGTTCTGAAAATTGCAGCATTTACTCCTCTTCAATTCCACATTCTTATTCTTTTTTCGTTGCTAGGTTTCATGTGTTTCCCGAATGTGGGGAAAAAAACCCAAAAAACTGAAAAAGGTCTTGTGTGACATGGCCTTTACTTGTGGAGGTTAGGATTGGGTTCCCTACACGTACTTATAAATGGCCTATGAGTGTAAAATGTCTGTTGTAAAAACGTTTGTTAAAGTTTTTCGCCTTTTCACATGCACTAGTTGCTCCTATTGCGATGAAATCTATAGGCAATCATTTTGGAGCCATTAGATAATTAAGGAATCAGTGTCTCAGGAAATTCACATGCACACACACCAAATGACCACGATGCCATTCATTGTGGACTATCTAGGAGATAACCCACAAACATTTCCCTGACATTTTCAGAGCACAATTTCATAGTTTATATCGGATCAAGGAATTGACCACAGACAGATCAACCGACAGGTAGATCCGAAACCAAAATTGTTCAAAAAGCTCTGAAATGTGGAAATTTTGATTTTGACCCCTTGTATGATATAAGGCTTCCTTCGGTAGCAACGAAGCAACAATCCCTCTTTAACGGGGCTTTGCACGATTTTCTGTTTTTGTTCTTATTTCACCTGCGCAGGTTGAAAGAGCTCTAAAAGTTACTGTTACCTACTACAAAGCAATGACGTTTGAAACTTACTTATGCACTCCTTGCCGATGACGTATTTCACGTTTCGACACAAATTCAACGTTCGGGCCCAAGGCACAGACGTTTCAAACGATTCAGCTACAACGTTGAACTCCAACCCAATGTCCTGCAACCAGTTATTGCCACGTCAAAACGAATAAATTAAAACTAATACTACTTTAATAAATCAAACAACAACACCGACTAACTCACTCTAATGTAAGCAATGACAAACGTCAGCATATAGCCTCGTTCACCATTCCTTTCTCCGCCTGGCATACCGCCAAACTGCTTGACTATTTCATAGATTTTGGCTTCCTGCTGCTCAACCGACTTTTTAGTTCCTAATGAAAATACAAAATCGTTTAAAATTGGATAAGGAAACCTAAAATAATACATTTCTATGCATTTGAAGGGGTCCAGTTAGCTTTACAGTTATTTATGTACTTATACAGGTCTATGGGCAAACATATCCGCCAACTACCAACAGCGGCGGTGCCAAGCTACTGATTCACTCCAAAAAGGAGGTGCCCACACTCCTATCTATAGTTGTAGCTCTATGATACGATGGAATTGTACGGTATAAATCAGGTACTACCAACCTTCAAAGAGTAGCGTAGCGACGCATATCATGTTCAGATCGAATCTCTTCACGTTGGACAAATAAGCTTTTTTGACGGCTTCCGAAAAAGAGCCTAAATAACCACCTGGTGGCTTCAGAGCTTGTCCGAAACGGAACTGTTCATTATCCATTAAGCGGATCGACGCAGGTTGACAACGCTGTACAACAAAATTATTACTGTGAATATCGGTGGATTTGTTTAAGAACTACCTCTGAAGTAAGTAACTAGGAAAGAATAAAGAGAGTTGGAATGTTGGAACATGCAACACATGGAGGTTTGAAAATACAATATCATCCCATGCACTACCAAGGACAACAATGAGTAACAATACGCTACTACTGACAATATACCAGGTTTGTTCCTACAAGTTGTTTGGAGCTCCCCTCAGAGCTACTCCAGAGTAGCCCCGAGGTTACACTTCTCGAAGTCTTGTGGGAACGCCTTTGAACGCTGGGAAACGCTTCAAGACACGCTAATAACTTCCGCGTGAAGATTCCGTAAAATTCATCTTCAAAATACTCTGCCAAATCATGTTAATTACTCATTTAAAAAAAATCTTCTATCCCGGGGAAAAGTGAGAAGAAACCAAGCAACGGATTTACACTAAGACAAACTAAACAAAAACAATTTGGAAGGTTACTCAGAATGTAGTTTTCCCTGCGGAAACAGGTTTTTTCAAAGTGCGCATGCGCATGTTTCTGAGCTCTCGCTGAGCCCCGAAAAAAATTTTGAAAGCAGCACTGGGAGTACCTCCGAGGAACTCGAACTTGTTGGAACACAAAGCTCATGAGCCTGAAAGCTTGTAGGAACGCATTTTTCAAGTCCTCACGAGCTCCAAGCTCCTTCGATAGCTTGTAGGAACAGACCTATTACAATAAAGAATTCCTAAGAGATTGCACAAGCGATACGAAGATTCGCATGTAATTTTCGTATTGTATTGGCTCGCACGGGCAAACTGGAAGCTAACTTTGTCAAAGTTCGTATCCCAATATTTTTCCGTATCGTGAAATTAGTGTCGTATCGTAAAGTGGCAGTTTTCATCATGCACGAATACCTACTTGAATTCATTCAATCTCGGTTTATTGTCTGCCGAAGACCTCAACATTGTTTTTCAAGTGTATGCTGAGCATCAGCTTGTAAGAAATGTGCCTCGATATTGCTGTGGAAGGTAATTCCGTGATACGACGCCACTGATACGAAATTTCCGTAGAATCTGAAGTGTCGTATTTTCACGAAGTTTCTGTAAGAGATACGACGTCGTATCACGAATCACGATACGAAATTTCGTAACTGGTTGCGCAAGAGCAGATGCTGCGGCGATACTAGTCAACAATGCGAAACTTTGTATCTTGAAAAGCACTCCTAGGAACTCTATAATAATTAGGTAGGTAGGTACCTAATTACAAGAAACATAGGAGGAATTTTGTTATATGCATGCATTTATTCAACGAGGGCAATAATAAAGACAGCAAGGGTAACATGCAAGCTAGGTACAGTAGTACCTGTTATAAATGTATAAATAAGTTAGAATCGATAACTGAAAATACCTACTGAATTATTGGAGACTGACGTGGCTAGAAAAACTGAATTCCTCCCTAGAATGATGAATATACCCATACGTAAAATCAGCTTCTGAATAAGCCGATACCTAATAAACAAAATGATTAGGGGGACACCACACTATGACTTCCTTGCCTAACCTTATTTATGGATAAATTTCGTTCTCCATTATGTTATAACAATTCCATATTTGATATTCAAAAAGTTCCATTCATGCAGCATGAGGTGATGAGCGAATTTCTCAAAGAATTATTTTAACCAATTTGGTGGATGATTATTACAGGGAATTTCGAGCTGATTCCTACCATATGTTCCAATGTTTAAAATGGCAATTTACATCAAAAACCTCAAATAAGACGACTTCGTGCGATTTTTGACTAAACTTTCTTGAACCCTAGGAGAAGGTACTCCAAAAATTCTGGCCAACGAACTCATCCTTTCTTTCGTTGAAATTTTGAAACTGTTTGGATTTTTTATCTCGATTCCAGGGTTAAATATTGTCTGGTGACACACACACCTGAAACCAATTTCCATGGAGACAATTTTTAACACTTTGCATTACTAACATTTTGAAGCCATTGCAATAGCTGAATTTTCTTCGAAAAGTCGCTAAAAATTAACACAGAAGAACAGTATGAGGGCTTGGAGTTTACAATTCAACCACTTGTGATTGAATGAAGAGGGATCAGTGAAAGAGTAGGTACCTATCTACCTACGTAATTATAGGTACCTACCTAATACCTGAAAATGGTAGCTTATTGCGGTACCAAGTAAAAAACAAGAAAACTTGCAGGGATTGTAATTGTGACAAAGCGTGCAAAGCTGATCATCAGGATCCCACAACAGGAAGCACAAACTAGATAGCTGCCAAAAAACACAGAAAACACGTTTTTAGAAGGACAACAGACCTGTTTGGCGATTTCCCGCATGCAATTTACACCATCGGAAAACGTGGGAAACACCGCGGAGCCGTATTTGCGCACTTCGGCCACCGGTCGGATTTTGAGAACGACTTCCGTCACCACACCCAGAGTACCTGCAGGCAAGGCGGTCTTACCCAACATTACATCACCTCAACCCTGCCACAGTCCATACATAGTACATTCCAGTACACATACAACGGTAGACGGGGTTAAAAAGTAAGTGTTATGATCATACTCATCATTCGTATTACTTCACAAGTCCGTAATCATTATTGATTCAGTGGTAAGGATAGTGTATATCGAACCGAATTATAACGTTTGGCAGTCATTACGGTCCTCATACACGGGCAATTTATACCTATCAGTTATATCAGCAATATCATTAATACCCATCAATTGCATCTGTTTTGTTTTCGTCCATAATTGCAAATTTGACAAATGGGGGGCAAAATCTACACGTTTGCCCCCTTTGTGAACAAAAAAAGCTTCTGCCGGAAAATCACCTCCAAAGCCTTTGGAAGCTAATATCAATAATAGGTTTGTTCCTACAAACTTTTCAGAGCTACCCTCAGAGATTCGCCAGAGTTGGAAACAGTAGCCACAGGTTAGCCCCGAGGTAACGCTTCTCAAAGTCTTATTGGAACGCATTTAGGAGCTGAAAAAAGAGTTAACGGTAGTGGTAAAGCAGTGGGCAGGATGATTGTTGTTCATGATTTTTTTCGGGATGCAGCCCAGCAGAAAGGGGAAGCAAGAAACTAGTCCATCACGTGACTTGACGAAGTAGTTTTTGCTTCTCCTTTCTGCTGGGCGGCATTCCGATTAACAAAGATCCACGTTAGCGGTAGGTAGTTGATTGTAACAGTAACAAGAAGAAATCCTTCTGCTAGAAGATTCCGACAGTCAAAAGACTCTTGCAAGCCTGAATTACTTATTTAAACAATTCCATTCCAGGAAAAAGTAAGATGAAAGCAAACTACTGATTTAAACTGGGATAAGTGAGCTATTCGGCAGCTTACGTAGAATGTAGGATACCTGTTGATACGGGTTATTTTCATAGTGTGCATGCCTGGGAAATTAGACCACACAAGAGCAGCCCTGGGGGCGCCCTCGAGGAGCACTCACACTTGTTGGTACACAGAGCTCATGACCACAAAAACTTGTTGGAACGCAGTTTTTAAGCCATCCCAAGCTCCGAGCCTCCTCTGACAGCTTGTAGGAACAGACTTAATTATTGGCCAAACTGAACAAAAAAATTCACTTTGATACGCTGTATGACAGTTTTCAATTGTTTACCACTAGAAAACAATGTACGACGAAATAGTACGGTACCAGAAAATCGAAAACACTCGAACAGGAATAGCCAGGAGATGAGAACCCAAATAGCTGCCATGCAGAAATCTGCTGATTGGCGCTAGCCAAAATCTATTAACGACTTTGCTTAAAATCACCCAACTGCCTAATAGTCGGGTAGTAATAACGATGTATCCAAACACTAATAATGATGTTGATTATTAAAAACTAGATCCTCTAAACAAAATCGAAAATAGCTACGACGACCTAGGACCATTCAACACAACTTATGTAATATCATTCCACATTGCTAAGTTTGATTTTTTTATATGACATACACTCATTCCCCACAGAACAGAGAGCTGGAAATTTATCCCCAACAAATTTAGGTATGTTCGTCCTGTGGTTTTTTATATCTACGGCTATTCTCCCCCGGAGCTTGGGGCTTCATCGGGGAGATAACAACAAACTCAACTTAGAAACTTTCAAAATTAGTAAATTATAAGGGCGGGATTTAAAGATGGTCCTCGAGTTTCAAGGAGACCTTGAGATGATGATTGAGACGAAATTTGGAATACGGATTCGACTTAAGGAATCCTTGCAGATCATTTCAAGGTATAATTGAAACTCGAGGACTGTCTATAAATCCCACCCTAAATCTGTCCGGAAGGGAAAACTTGAAAACACTATCTCTGTGGAGGCAGACCAGTCACCTAACCCCTAAACAAATACTTTGTTAAACGCTTTTTAACAACAACAAATTATTCCATACATGCTCCCACTCAGTGGGCATGCAGCCGAAAAATTACAGAATCTCAAATGCCACCGAAAAATTACAGAATCTCAAATGCCACCGAAGAATTACAGAATCTCAAATGCCACCGAAAAATTACAGAATCTCAAATGCTCGTTTTGAAATGGTTAAATACAACCGCTGAGTAAGAAGACTGCGTGCCTACTGATCATTTTATAAATTACTCTGCCTACCATATATTTTAAAAACATTTTTTGTAACTTTGGTCAAAGATTTATGAAAATAAATATCCTTGTTTCTTTTTTTCTTTTTTCTTTCATTTTATTTTTTTTCTTTTCTTCATCACGCAGCTTATTCAGATAAAGATTGTTGTTTCTTAATTGTGTTTCTATCCCCTATAGTACATGATGACTGTATTAAGAGCTCTAATCTAATAGATAATAAGCTATCAGGAAAATTTCCTGAAGCCGTGTTCACTTATACTGATAAGTGATATCATGAATCTTCGACGAGGTTTTCATCACTGGCTGTAGAAGGTTATAACTTTGACAGGTTCGATTTTGACTCAACAGGTATGCACTTCACGTTCTTAACCATTGGTATTCAAGTGAACGGTTTCACGAATATTATGCTCTTCAGGCGAACCTCTACAGTCTTTATGCATTTGGGGCGCCTGCGTAAAACCAGCTTAAGAAAACGAAATAGCAATGATCCCGTTTAACAATTTATGATATTTTCCAATTCCCTTTAGGTAGGCAGTGCCTACCTTGCCTGTCCTAACCAGCCAGCACTACTCCCAATCCATTTGAAATCATCATTCAACTTGATTTTCCGAGCTTCCTGAGTAGGTACCTACCTGTAGGGTTTGTCTAACTGCAGTAGGCAAAACCGAAGTATTTATGAAGTAGTAGAAAGACTCCTGGCAGTCCTGGCTTACCTTGGAATAAGTCCCGACAACTGAAGGACCGTGAATCCATCAAAATAGTGAAATAGGTAGGTACCTAAATTGAATCAAGTACCACCTATTCAAGATACACACTTACGTATTACGACACTGTTTACTTAACACTCCCCAATTCTTTTCCGGCAACACGTCTCCATTCAGTCAGACAGGACGTTTGTCTTACTCGTTGACACCTTTTAGTTATCTCTAAACGTTATCGCATCTTTAAAACGTCCGTTTCATAAACCGAAACTTCTAGCGCATTTATTTACATAGAAGAATCTATTCATCGTTACTACAAACTATCATTTCTTTGCCTGACCTCAAAAAGCTCTTCTCTAATTTCTTGCACAAACATCATGTGAAAACGGCTCATTAACATGAACATAGTTTCGTAACGTTTTGATGGTACAAGGACTATCATTGTATCAACAGTTTTTACGGACGTCAGACAAGCTTGCGGTGTTGTTTTCCTGAGCTAAGGTAAAGTTGGAGAACCACTTTGGTTTTTATTTCAACTCTTTTGTACAATAATTTCAAAGCCGCACTTCCTCCTGATAATACCGGATATGAGACAGAGATACTAGAATACTTCTAGAACTTTAGGAACTTTAGGGCAGCATCCATTGTTTGGCTAAAGACGTGTGATATATCTACTCCCCTGTAGTTTCAGGCAACTCTTCTAAATAATAGGTAGGTACTCTTAAAAATCACTCAGTTCTGTAGATGAAAAGAGAACTCCTACGATTAATATGGCGCCAGCAACTAAAATAAACTGTAAAATACCTTCAGATCCGAGTATGACGTGGTTAAAATCGGGCCCAATCGACTGCCTCGGTGTTAGCCCTCTTCTTTGGAGCACTCCTCGAGGTGTGACCATCTTCGCAGACACTAGCAGATCCTCGATATTCCCGTATACGTTTTTCTTCATTCCCGAGGCTCTGGTCGCTACCCAGCCACCTACACTGTGAAATGGTCAAGAATGAAACAACATCCGTTCAAAAGAACAATATCCTGAGAGACATATGCACCATATTCAGGTACCTCGTTGAAAATCTTCGCCTATCAACGAGTGAATCCTTAAGGGCTACATTTTTAATGTAACTGATGAGAAATAGCGTCGAAATCAAAGTCTATAACCAACCTACTAAGGAACAGAAATCACTCAAGTGGACATGTCTGCTTCATCAGTACCCGTTATCAGTGGTCGAAGATTCGTTCTGGAACATTTGCTCCAAACGAATAAATCCCTCCAAAAGAGATTAATATTTGCATAAGAGTACGGGTGTTCGCATCCGATCTGGAACGATAACATTAAGATACCGAAATAACGTTCCAGAGTGGGTTTGAATCCAACCAGAGCGATATTTATCAGTCCCCTGAGGCTAGAACGATATGTTTCCCTCCACAAGGATTCGATCTTTGATCAGGGCTGGAACAAAAAGTATTGATCCCTTATTTTTTTTCCCTCCGGCCATTTTCAAGCTTTGAAACATGTCACTTCTGCACGTTCCAAAACGACAATATTTCGCGGCACCACTCATATTCTGGCGTGAAGAAACTTTTATGGCAATAAACACAAGAAAAATCGACCGAATGAGAGGGAAATAATGTCAACAAGCCCGACACAAGATGGCTGCCGCATTTGGGAAATTTCGGCGACAGTCAGCCATTTTTGCCCCATGAAAACGTCTACTACTTGGTTAAATTAATCGATGTCGATGATCAATGTTTTTTAGTTCGATACCCGTGCCCAGCACAATTACTCATAGTTCTACCACTGTTAGGGAAATGGGTCAATTTCATTTTTTTTTTTTTTTTTTTTTTTTTATATTTGGAACATCTCATCAGGCTTGAAAGTTTTAAAGTAGAGAAATTGGATCAACAGAAACAACGAATTTTTTTTGGTGGACTCCCTGCAATATCAATATTGCATTCAATATAATATGAGGATTAAATGTTGTGGATCCACCACTACTGACAATAGAGAAACACAACCTTGGACGATACTCACGTAGAGAATTCATAAGAATCTGGTTCGTGGCCCACAGTAAATCCTCGTGACTGAACGTAGCGCTCCAAATCTTGGCCAACTAGCCCACATTGACAGCATATCAATAAGTTTTTCCGGTCCAGCCAGAAAATCTGGTTCTAGAGGACAAAACGAGAATATATGTTCAATGTACAATACATGTTAATACCACAATAATGGGGTCTGC
>JAEMON010000012.1:12928393-12947657 GCA_030264115.1 Lygus lineolaris
TGAAAAGTGGGTCAAGTGTCCCTAGTTTCCCCTACCTATTCTTGCTCAGTCCATTGTTTCTGGTATTTAACAACTTAACCCATTATTAACCTTTTGAATACCAGGTGGAGTCGCTGATCACCCCACGCTTTTGTATTCTTTTCCATGTAAAATTGTCAACTAGATACAATAATTGGATTTTGTCAGACTGGGGCCATAGGAGTTGGGTGAAAGAAGAAAGGATGTCAAGGTTCGATATCTATGCAGTTTTAATGGCACAACCAACAACCCAACATCCGTCAATTACGCAAGCTATTATTATATCGATCTCGCATTGAAGAACACGAACTGAAGAACGATTCTGAAATGAAATACTTATCGGCTCATAAAAAAAACAGAATGACCCATTGGTGAAAGAAATCTTAAACTTACCGATTCCCAGTGAAGGCGACCACTGGACCGGGTTTTACGATGAATTTGGAGTCGTTGTAGCCCCATCCGTTCCATTTTACGACGTCATTTCTGAGAAAACCACCAACAAAATCAAATATTTGAATAGGTAGGTATAGGTAACTTGTTAGGAAAGTAAGGATTCAAAATAAGGATGTATTTAAATAAAAATAATAAAGCAATAGGGTGGCCCATTCATCATGGACATCTTCCCCCTCCCTCACTCTCCTCCCAAATGAAATTTAAAAAACCGCTTTAAAAAACAGCTTTGCTACTCATCTACTATATACCTACCCCAAATGGGACTTGTAGGTATACCTACCTACAAAATTTCATTTTTAATTTTTGTACATGGTGGGGAGGTGAATCAAAGCAAGGTACGAACGGTTGGTCGACCGGGTGGTGCCATTCAGAAAGAAGGCATTTAACATAATAAAACAAACTATACCTACTTACCCTTCCAGAGAAACTTTTTGAACTACGTCCATAATAAAATTCCATCCCTTAGGTGTAACTACTAGAAAAAATTATGAATTCTGTAGAGTCCCTCTTTGAGATTACTGACACTAATGCCATGGTCGGAAGCACCTGTATGGGGCCTAGTAGGTAGGAAACAACGTGAATATTAAGGTAGGTATGCACTAAGGTAGGACCTAGGTCTTGGTACAGGTAGGTAGTAAGTAGGTGTAGGTACCTCTTTTTGGGGATGACACCCTGTAGCTTGGCCGAGCCCAGCAAACGTTGTTCTAGCCGGGCCTCGAACTCCTCCTGTTTCTCGTCGCTGGATTTGGGCGACGTCATCGTCTTCAAGGTGAACTCTGGCACAGGAAAACTACGGGAATTCAACAAAATTGCTAAAATAGAAAGATTAGGAACTGCATGACTAGAAAACTTGGTAAAACACCGAAGCTTGGTAACACCGGAAGCTGAAGACCCGAGACCAGAAAACAATCGCCTAGATATCTCGTATCAATAAACGCAAACAGGTTGGCCAACGTATGAACGAAAAACCAAAAAGAAGTTAGAAAGAAAAATGACCAACCAAACAATCATAAATACATTAGACTTAGGGTTGCCAACCCCACGTACTAGGTTGAGTAGGTAAAGATCCTTACACAAGGACACTATAGTCCAGAAACACCTACTTTTATTATTTTTTTTTTTTTTTTGAAAGTAGAATATTATTGTAGTCCACAAGTTGAGTACCTACCTATTTAGAATGATGATGCTTCCGCACTCTCCTACCAGAAAAATAATAAGTAGGTATCTAATAATTAATCTTTTTTTTATACATAAGGCAATGTACACCAACCTCGCGTGTAGTATACAGAATAAATGGAAAAAAGAAACATTATGTACTAGGTATGTAGATATTAGATAAGTAAGAAATTTTCGTTCCATGGTTTCCTCATTTTACACCCCCTCTGACGTCACACTGTAAATAAAGTTCAAAATTTGAATTGGGCGATTTTTTTTTTCCATGGAAATCCATCTTTGAAATATTTTGAATCGAATGTAACTAATTTAACTGATATTATTATGTACCTACCTACCCATGTGTAATACGTAGGTACGAGTCATCCAGGCTGACTCAAGGAATTGTCTAAAAAAAAATCCAAAATGATACCAAAATGCCGATAATATTTAAAAAAATATAATGATGAAGATGATTTCGCTGACCAGATCTTTCGGAGCATTATTAGGGATCGATTTCCACATTTTTTTAAGGATCATAAATAGCTTTAAAAAAAAAGTTTGTGAATCCTGGAGAAATGAGGTACTTAGGTACCTTAAGGTAGGTAGGTATGTACTGTAGGAATTTAAATTATTAATAATTTGGAACCAGCGCATTATCTTTCCCATGAAATATCAAACATGATCGTAGTTCACAAAGTTGTTGAAATAACCAGGAAATACATTGCCAAGGACATAGCACAGAAGCTTCCCCGTGGCCTTCACATGATGTCACCATTAAATTTTCAGGAAACTAGAAATGACCGGTATTAAATCTAAAGGATTAGTTCCGCTAGTTATAAGAATACAATTGTTTACGTACCTTACTGGAGAATCCGTCGTGACTAGCAAGCCACCTGTACTCGACTTGCTAGTCACGACGGATTCTCCAGTAAGGTACGTAAACAATTGAAATGACCGGTTCGCCATGCTCATGACGATAGAATGCTGGGCGGTACCTAACCAACAAATAAGAGATCGTTATTTTTGGGCGATTCAAAGCATCGGGTCAAACAGTTCTATGGTCTGGAATGCTCGACGTTTGGAATGTACAATGCGGTGCCAGTGCCACAGTTGATTCGATCATGATGAATGTCGTATGAGACCTCAAGGAAACTGACCCGCATCATCACTGAAAATCTGACCAAAATCCGTTCAAAATGGATGGAGTTATGACCGTAACAAGAAAAATATCGTTAGTGCCTGCTACAGAGGCTACCGTTGATTCCATCATTACGAAACTGATAGGGGACCATATAGCGCTAAACACACAATTTCCGAAAATTTGATTGAAATCGGATCAAAATTGGAAGTTATGGAAGTTATGCTGTGGCAAGGAAATGTTGACAGTCAGATGGACAAACAGACACGAAGCCAAATTGTTCAGGAGGCCCTGAAACGCAAAATGCAAGTGGAAATTTTGATTTTGGAGCACACAAAAAATTTCATTTCGAAAGTGAAATCAAAGCTTCCGCTGCCTTGCAGACTCGGCGATACTAGAAAGTTATTCTTTTAAAAATGCACCCATTCACTCTCGCAGCTCGACTGAAACTTCTTGAAGTTGATAATGATTTTGGGAATCCAGTCCTTCAATAACAGTAATACTTAGGTAGGTACCTACCTATAATATTTATTGGAATAACATGTGACGCAAATTTCTGGATCAGATCAAAATATATCATCAAACGACTATAATAATAATTCGTTATATATTATAATAATTCGTTATTATAATAATTCGTTATTAATAATAATTCATATAAATATGAATCATATAAATTCATGGGTCAAAATACGGTGTTAAAAAAGTCAACAAAAATGCTAGAACATTTGTAAGTAGTTTTCTTTTCATTTCGCTCATTAAGAACTTTTCCTCATATTGATTGAACATTATCTGAAATTTGAACATTCGAAGTATTATTTGAACAAAACACGATAATGTTGGGAAAAAATAAAATGTATACTTTCGAAAATATTTCAACAATTTGTTGAAAATTATATACTTTCACTAGAAATAAAATTATTATTCTGTATCTCATCATTTCTAGAGCATTTTTGCGTGGTACAGGTGGTTGCCTGCTCTCTTGAGACCCTCGAGCTGGCGCCTGCGCCGTGCCGCCGCTCGATTTTGCCGCAGATCGTTAGAAGCTGTTTATTGTCTTAAGCGTTGAGGTGGTGGCAGCGAGTCGTGATGGGGGCGGCAGGGTGTGGGCGCCGTGGTGGGGATTGTCAGCACTCAAAGCGAGCGAGCGGAGGGGGAAATGTCAATACCTGGTATGGAGGGGGGATGAACGGATTAAAGAGGAACGGATCGCGGAACGGTCGTTCCAAAAGAACGGTGGTGTTTGGTCATTCCGAAAAACCTGCTACCCCGAGGGGCGGAAGGGGACTCCTTCAACCAGACCACCGCTCAGCCCTGACCATCTACTGGAATCTAAACTAGAAGACAAGGAGGAAACGTGAACTCAGTAGAATAGAGTAGAATAGATTTTTTCTTTGTAGATGCCGAACATAAGGAATTACAAAAGTTATAGGACCACATTGGGTACCTATACATCGCATTAGACCTATAATTACCTACATTTTTAAAAACAAAAAAGATGATAGTAAAAAAGACAACTTTAACAAACGAAACAAATATGACTAGGTATACCCAACTACAGGGCAGGATACGTCTTAAGTTCCACATCAACCAATACTCTTTTCAGAGTTGACTTGAAGGCGCTCAGGGAGAGGGTTTGAATTCTTTTGAGAATCCGGCTGAACAATTGAGAGCCCAACTGAAGAGGACATCCAGCGACATGGTTGTGGTGAGGAGGTCGAGGGCGCAATTTAGGTATTAGTATACCTACCTTGCTCCATACTCGCGAGAAGATTGGCACCATTCCAAGGGTATGTGACGGTCATTCTTACCCTACCAGAGGCAGGCATACTAATACCTAAATTACGCCCTCGACCTCCTCACCACAACCATGTCGCTGGATGTCCTCTTCAGTTGGGCTCTCAATTGTTCAGCCGGATTCTCAAAAGAATTCAAACCCTCTCCCTGAGCGCCTTCAAGTCAACTCAGAAAAGGGTCTTGGTTGATGTGGAACTTAAGACGTATCCTGCCCTGTAGTTGAGTATACCTAGTCATATTTGTTTCGTTTGTTAAAGTACTAGCATCTAGGTAGGAATGTGAGCAAACCTAGTTCCTTAGGCAGAAGTGGTAGTTTTGCGTCTGATTGGAATCTCGTCCCCGATTCTTGTCACAGATATAGGTACATCAGAATGAATCGATGATTGGTATCAAAAACACTCTCCAGGACGGGAACAGCCTACAGGTGCAGCCTGAGGGTGGTTGGAATTGAATTATATAGTTTGGGCGCAACAGGCGTAGTCAGGATCCTGATTGAAGTTTGGAGCCTGGTGATTTGTTTGAGGTTCTGGCTTTTAGCTGGGAACCTGATGGTTGAGAATTTGGAGGGGCCTAGTTTGCGGAAAAGCAGATGGTGCAGCCAGAATCTTGAGCAGAGGTCGAGATTTCGGAGGTGCTCTGTTTGGAGCAACCGTTCCTACCTTTAAAGCCTGGATTTCCATCTGAGTCGTTGTAGGAAGAGGCTCAGGTTTAGGACAACGAAGCCAGGGGCACGAACAGAGATTCTTTTTTAGGGTTCGGAATTCAGTGCAGAACTCTGGTGCAAAACTATGGGTTCAATACCTAATGGGTGGCAGGCAGTGGTCCATACTGATTTGAATGCATCAGTTCCAAACTAGATCTCAAAACTGGACTCAGAATGTTGGAGTTCCAAACTTCGTTCTATTCAGCGCTGCAGGACTGGTTCTCTACAATATACACCAACTTAAATAAGCGGACTTGCTATTGGTACCTACAGAACAGACCCAAGGGCCCTCGCCACCTCCGATGGGCCCCCACCCCCTAGCTTCCCCCGGGGGCCCAGAGTGGGGTTCCCACCTGGCACGTATCCGGCCTAGTGACCTACTACACCAACAATCGCGGCCGCCGAGAACCCGGTGGCCTTCCAGTCCCCAGAGTTGCCTTAGGTAACTCCAAGTAACCCCCCAGAGGTTCTACCTTTTGTTCTCTGTACACATACAGCCTTTCGCCTTTTTTTTCGTTTTTCACTTCGGAAGGATCAACATGTATCTCCTTTGACCCTCCAGATCCCATGTAAGTACATACTCGATTTGTATAAAATGCCTATCATAATCGCTTGTAAATTTCAAAAATGGCTGGCAAAAATGCAAAATATGACAAGATCAGATAATTGTTGAAGACCTTGACTTCGCAATCGTTCTTTGTCAACGACAACCTTCTGTAGATCCAGCTTGAATGCGAAAATGTAGGATTGTGCTGCTGCACCAAAATAACATAACAATTAGGAGTTGTTTCATTTCAAATTAGGAGTTGATTAATTTTCCTAACTACAGGAGTTGTTTCATTTCAGTTTTCAATTAATACCTCATATTTATCCAACCCATCAGAAAATATTTTGTTTCTGAGAAAAAATATGCACCCAAAGATTTGGTTGGAATGTTTTTGAAAAAGTTCTCATAGAGTGTGTATTATATATGTTTGTATATGGTAAGTTCATCACATAGTCACGTCGTTATTTACATGAATGTGTGATGTGTCACATAAGATGATGAATAGATGATCTTCCTTTTGTCTCAAATTCAGATGAGCTCCGAGATTCATATGTTAATAATATCGTAAGAAAGGATCAGCTCGAAGACCAACAATTTTTGGAGCATTTTCAGGTGTTACATTTGCAAAAAATCACATCTATGTTACATTTGCCGAAAACAAAAAAGTTTGTAGGTATTGCTTTTTGAAAATTCGACCATTATGCCATAATAACTTTCTGTAAGACGGGAATTTGCATCACATAGCAAAAGCTCGGACGAGTCAGACCGAAATATCGGTAGACTGAGCTGAATGTTAATGAAGGATGTAGAATCCGTTGGCGCTACCATCACGAAGTGTGCTGTTCTTGTTACCTACCAATTTACAATCAAAGAAATGTTGACAGTCTGAAAGACACCGTAGGGCCATTAGGTTTTTAGAAGTAATCTCTCGCTAACATCATCCTATCTGGACTCCAGAATCTCATTCGACGCAGAATCCTATTCATAGCTCTTCTCATTTCGGTCCATGGTAACTGAGCAAAGAGCAGGGGACGGCGGACGAACGGTTTTTGCTTCGTCACTCCAGAAGACCTTAGTAGTGTAGGTACCTATACCTACTTAAAACTGCAAGAAAAAAAAAGAAAAAAATATTCATATTTGATTTTTGGGTTCTACCCTATACCTAATATATGAATCTTGAAATAATGTTGAAATGGGAGACTCGATTCCAAATGTTTATTCACTTTTATTCACTTAAAAAACGTGTAGATTGTGACTTTTTGACGATAAACATGCTAACCGAGACTGTCGTTAAGAACACGATATTCGGAACCACCTTGCGGTGGTTAGAATAATAAATAGAACAATAAATAGGTAGAACAATAAATTTACCTAATTTCTCCGACAATTTCGATCAGGTTTTTTGTATTTTATTTTTTATTTTATTACTGGTTTTATTTATTTATTTTATTTATTTTTTTTTTTTGGCCCACTGTGCGCCCCGGCGATCAGCTTCTGCCGGCTTGAATCAAAAAGTCGTTGCGCTTGAGGGGTTTCACGGACCGGGGGAACAGGACGGGGGTCAGTCACCTTCTGTGACACCGTTCATGATTGACCCACAGGCAGGTTTCCTCCTTGTCCAAAAAATTCACTGGTCCTCTGACCGATGGTCTGAAATTTTCAACGATTTTTAAAGAATGATTTTTGATGTTTTCCTGATGAAGCAAGAATGAAACGAAAAAAACCATAATGATTATTGGTTTAGTAGGTTGTACATTGTGACGTCGCTTTATATGCGGAATAGCCAAAATTATTAGTTTAACATGAGGACGCGAGGATCATTGATCTGGAAAAATGCATATAATAATTATATTCATTTTTCCAGATTTATGATCCTCGCGTCCTCATGTTAAACTAATAATTTTGGCTATTCCGCATATAAAGCGCGGATATTATGCAAAGCAGATCCTTTTAAACTGGAATTAATGAAATGAATGAAAATAGAATCGTCTGATTAGGAGATAGGCCTGAACCGGATTTCAAATGAGAAAATTTTCCAAAATTTGCAAATAGAGTAATTGGGTTGATAAATGGGTAACTATTATTGAAGAGACTTTTAGCGAATTTTCGAAGAAAAAGAAGATATTTCAACGGCTTAAAAATTGTAGTAATGCAAATGAAATTGCAAATTGAAAAATTGCAAATTGCAAATTGCAAATTGCAAATTGAAAAATTGCAAATTGAAAATTGTCTTCATAAAAACCCTTCCAGAACATTTTAAACCGATTCCTGAAATGTCACTCCAGACAATATCTGACCCTGGAATCGAGCTGAAAAATCGGAAAAAATTTCAAAATGTCAATAATATCAAAAGATAGGTTGAGTCTTTTGGCCAGAATTTTTGGAGTACTCCAAGGGTTCAAATTTTGAAAATTTAGGGTCACAAATAGCTAAAAAACGATTTTTTGAGGTTTTTGGTGTAAAATACCATCTTAAACTCAGAAATATATGGTATATTCCGAATCAGCTTGAAATTTCCTATGAGAATCACCCAACAAATCGGCTAAAATGATTCTCTGAAAATTCGACCTTCAACTCATGCTGCATGAATGGAACTTTTTAATTCCCTTATTAACCCTAACTACTATCATTTTGTCCTGGAGAACATAATATTATTCAGGGCACGTAGTCGGGCACCTACTACACGTAACAATGTTTTCTGAATTTACACAAATTACAGAAAGATTCGGGATTTTATTTAACAAACTACAACACCAATTTCTCATCGCTCTTTGAATGCCGTGAATACCGCGTGATTTGACGTTTTTCCATAACGCGGGGGATATAGATAGGTAGTTTGGTGTTGATTGGATTGGAATTGTTTTACACCTTTGCTGGTTATAGTCAGGTGGAAACGAAGGTATACTGGTTCGTAGCTGCATTGTGTATATCCAACGATCTAAACGCATGTATTCAGGTTCACAGCGATCCCAAATCGAATGGAACATCTGAATTATATTCTACATGAAATTATTATATGCCAATCATGAATATATCAAGGGTCCCTGAATCCTGTACAGTCCTTCTCCGTTTTTGTTCACACAAAAAACGAATTTTTTAACGATTTTAATGTGTTTGAACGAAAACGCCTAAAATTACACTCAGATCGAAAAAAAACGAGGAGATGTAATACATCGAATGAGACCAACAGCAGCTCCCAGTAGTTGGTAAATACACTGTTTTTGATTTTTTTTTAATTTCAAAGGTTTGGAGAATTTATTGATTTCCTACCGTGAGCGCATTTTCATCTATTTTATTTGAAAATAGGGTTTTGCATACAATTAAAAAGCTTTCCCAAATTCGAAACAACGTAACCTACGTACGTATCATAAGCAAACACGTATATAAGCAAAAATTGGGGTTTTCGGAAAACCCTGTAGCGAGCTATATTGTAGGTTGTCGCGTTGATTTTGAGCCCGCAATGCATTTCAGTCACGCGTTAGTTGCCTATCTAGCGCCTTGGTCCTTGGAAGCCGTCGGAAACACACCCGAACACGCGCTATCTCAAAATTATCTTGAGACATAAATGTCAGAATAAACATTGTTGAATACCTCAACTGCAGCTAGATGAGACAAAAGATTATATTTTCCACAATGTTCGAAACATTTCGCAAAATCATTTTTCATAATATAAGGTGATATCTAGTACGATTACCTACCTATATCGTGAATAAAGTCACTATAATTTCATTATAGGTAATTATTGATCAAAAAATGTACACAAGAAGTTATTCAATAAATTTTATTGTTTGCTCTTTAGAGGGGTAATGCTCAATCATTGAAATATGTGGTTACATTCTCTCAAAACCAACGACAAGTGATGTGATAATACTATAATACTATACCTATAAAATATGATAATAACTTTTCGTACAGTCTCGCGACTACTAGGTACTCAGAACGGATATTTTATAAGTATTTTTTGCTTGTACGTATAATGTTAAACAGGTGAATCAAAGTTTGGTTTATTACGAGTATTTTCAATAATGAACCTTTTGTATTGAACTCGGAGAACTTTTTGTTAACCCCCTCAAAATTTGATGCTTTACGTTTCTAGATACGTAGAATCCAAAAATCTGATTTTAAAAAAGCCCAATAAATATCCAATTTTTAGGAGCGAATGCGTCCATGCGTAGCACTGTGGGACCAACCATCCGCTCCCAACAAGGACAAGTGTTGAACGGAAAAGATCAGAAACACGAGTGTGAATCCCTTTTTTCTTCATTAGGCGCAAATAAAAGTACCTAGTTCGAGCCCGGTGGTGATTGGGCCCTGAACGGTCCCATAATGAAGAGTATGAGGCAAATTTAATGTTTGAGGGCACTTTTATTCTATTTCTTGCACGAATAATAAAGCTTCCTTCGGTAGTGAGGAAACAAAAATCGAAAAACAGTGGGAAACACTCAAGAATTCAACACACAACAAATTAAGAGATGATCATTAATTTATGTATTGAAAAATAAAATTAATCTGAGCAAGAACAAATAACGAGCTAGAATAAATAACCAATTAACCTACATCGCGCGAGTAAATAATAAAATATCATTTAAATTAACGTGAAGTATGAAGAATAGCAATTATGAATGATACTTAGATATATATGTATTATTCTTATGTTAATACTCAATTCAATTCAATTAGTTTTTTTTTTTTTGTAATTAGTCAGTAACGGTCCGCTACAAGGACTAATTACTATGTGCATATTACAAATAGGAAATCGATAATTACGAAGAATGGTATGAATAATAGATATGTAGGTATTTATTATGTGAATATTACAAACATGGTACCGCTCTGACACTGAACATGGAGAGGCTGCCTGTATTAGAGAGAACTGCATCCTCACTCATTCCAGGAGTTACGAATTTCCGCAAGACCGAGACGGACAATCATAGATATAAAGGGTAGTTAGGTAATTCAAACAATCGCAATGGCAATAGCTTCAAAATTTAAATAATGCAAATTTTTGAAAATCTTCTTCATGGAAATCCGTTTCAGACCATTCTAAAACGATTCCTGAAATTTTAACACTTTTTCATACCTATGCATATATATATAATATATATACATGTGTCACTCCAGACGATATCCTCCCGAGGAATCAAGATAAAAAAGCCGAAAAAATTTTAAAATGTCAATAATATCAAAAGTAAGGCTGAGTTCGTTGGCCAGAATTTTTGGAGTACTCCAAGGGGTCAAATTTTGAAAATTTAGAGTCAAAAATCGCTTATAAAAACAAAAAAAAACGCGTTATTTGAGTTTTTTGGTGTGAATTACCATGTTAAACATAGGAACATAATATGGTATATTCGGAATCAGCATGAAATGTCCTATAAGAATCACCCACCAAATCGGTTAAAAATAATCTTTGAAAGTTCGCTCACCAACTCATGCTGCATGAATGAAACTTTTTGTATTTAAATGAAAAAACTGTTTGAGCGAATTTTTGAAGGAAATGAAGCTATTGCAATGGCTTCAAAATTGTTGTAATGCAAATTTTTGAAAATTTTTTTCATGGAAATCCGTTTCAGACCATTCTAAAACGATTCCTGAAATTTGATACTTTTCCATATGTATATATATGTATATATATCTCCCACAGAATCGATTAAAATTATTCTTTGAAAATTCGCTCACCAACTCATGCTGCATGAAAGGAACTTTTTTTTTTCAACCCTGATTCGCATTCTTCTTCGTTATGTTTCGAGTTTTTGGCTTTGAGAAAAGTAGTCCGGTGATTCACCAAATTTTCTTAAACTTAGATTCGAAATTTAGATAAAATCTATTTTGGAATTTCTACTACATCTGTAACGAAAAATAATTTTCGGGCACTTCTCGTGGTGTAAACTTTAAATTTGAACCACAGCTTCCTTGTAATAACTGTCTCACTGAGAATGACATAAGAATGATCTTATGTTATTTCCCCAGAAGAGAGACATTTTCATTCGATAAAAACCTTGTATTTTCATTGTAAATATCAAATATTGTTCTGTTCTAGGATGCCCGAGAGTTGCGCTTGCCGGGAAGGCGTAGGGAGGGGCAGCGCCCCCTCGCAGCCCCCCAGGAAGGTCCAGGTGACTGCTAAAGTTCTCTTTGGATCCGTTTCTGCCATCGCGTCGATGAAACAGGCGGAAAAAGTTCAGTCCAAAAGGACGCACCAGTGACCAACCACAAGGTGAGTGTGTGCCAAATGTGAAAGGTATGTTTTTGTTAATTCATCACCGAAGCATAGACGAAAGGATCGAAACAAAGAGGCTCGAAAAAGGGCTTCCTGCACCAATATTATGGTTTTCTCATTTAAAAGTAAATTTCGCCAATATTCCGCCAATTCGTAAATATTCCGAATAAAAAAAAAAACCTATAGATAAATCCCGTTTTGACCAATGGAACCGCCTGAAATTTTGTTATTTAACCAAAGAAAAGTTGAAGATCTGCGAAAATTCTACTCGGAATGAGGCAACGCCAGCTCATCAAACCCCGCCGTTGCCATGGTTTTGAGCGATTTTTCGAAGTTTCCTGTGAGTTACCACGTTTTACTATTTAAAAAAATAATAATAATAAAAAAATAAAGATAAAATAAATAAAAAATCCATAAATACAGACAATTTTCAGAAACTTTGAAAAATCGTTGAACATCATGGCTACGTCATATTGATGAGCTAACGTTGGTCTCATTCTACGCGTAAATCTCTGGACTTCAACTTTTGGTTTAGGTACAGAAAAACAATTTTGGGCGGTGCCTTTCGTCAAAAAGTGGAATTTCCTAGATTTATTGCAGTATATTGCAGCTAATGAGCTATTTTAGGTATAGGAACGTAAATGTGGTATATTTTTGGAATCAGCGCATAATTTCCTATACGAATGAAAGACAACATAGTTTTGCCCTATTACGAGCCACTGCGCGAAGGTAGGCTTGATATTCGTGAGAAAAGTTTTTAAAAAAGTCCTCCAAAACCAAAATTTTGGAACAGGCGGAAATCCACCAAAACCCACTGTTTTTTTGCGTTCTGATCAGATGTAGTGTTTTTCTTTTTAAAAAAATATAAAATCATTTGGTATATTGTGGGACTACTGAAAATGACGTATCAAACCACCTACCAAACGGTTTTGATAATATTTTCATAGATACAAAATCGCTATAAGTACCTAGGTTAATAATAACCGGTTGAAATTAACGAAAGGAAATGCCTGAAAATTATTTTGGTTTTTTGAAAATTCGCTCAATCAAGTCGCGCTGCATAAATGGAATATTATTTTCATGACTACTCACCGGTGAGTGAGAGGCAGCACGAGATGAGTTCTGGTAGGAGTTTCAATTAGGGCCAATTCACTCCCGGAAACAGCTGAGGGTGTTGAATATGATGTCAGCGCGACAAGATGATGTCGGGATGACGCGATGCTGACGACGGGGTGACGCGATTCTGCCGAGGTGACGCGATTCAGTCACAAATCAGTCAGTTTCAGTTTTCTGAAATTGACTCGTCTTTGACGCTGACTTGACTCTCACGCGACTGCCTCGAGACTGGCGGCATCTCGGAATAAATACCTTCCCCACTCCTCTTCTTTTCTCTTCATCCTTATTCAATGTCTCCTTCTCATTCGTTTTTATTAAACTTCACTCCCATAGGATACGATGAGAACCGTTACACATAATTAGGTACATAGAATACCTCCTTGAGGAAAGGTCGTACTAGAAATCGTAAGGACTGTCTGGGGGCTAACCCGCACAAAGCCTGAAAATTTCATAAAAATCGGGCCATAATTTAGCATAGTTTTGCCTGAGACAAGGAATTTACCGCGGGCAGACAGGAAACCGAAATCGAGCAGAAAGCTCTGAAACGTAGAAGGCTAGTGGAAATTTTGATTTTGGATGACGAAATTTCGTTTACTTCGTAAACGAATACATAACTTCTTACCATCGGTAGTGAGTAAGCAAAACGTGTTTTAGCAACTTTTCGAAAAACTAAAGTTATGCCTATGACAACCAATTTCAAGTTTACGCATGCGCAGTAGCCATTACTTATCCAATTGTGACGAAATTGGCAATCGTCTTGGACCCAGCCCCCAAATATCCTCCGAATTCGATCGAACTCAGTCCAATAGGATCTGAGAAACCGTAGTTTCACGAAATTCACGTCCGCGCATGCGCACATGCTACTAGTGGTCCGACGGCGATGAAATTATAGGAGACGCCTACAATCCTTTGAAAAGTTCAAAAAAATTGGACCATGATTTACTAGGTATAGTTTTGCCTGGGAGCAGGAATTGACCACAAGTAGACAGACAGACGGAACCAAAATTGTTCATAAAGCCCTGAAAAGCTAAAAGCAAGTGGAAAATTTGTTTTTGTATTTCAAATCTTTTCTCAACCTTTTACACGAATACAAAGCTTCCTACCTCCAGTAGTGAGGAACCAAAAGAAGATATCTTTGGGATGAGAATTTTTTAAATATTCTTTATGGAAATCCTTTTTGAAACATTTTGAAACAAATCCTGAAATTTAATTCTTTTCCATATGTCACGAGTCGTCGTAATGAATGAGTGAATGAATAAGTAGGCATAATATAAATAAAGGGTTGCCGGAATTTCACCGAAAATATGTAGTAATTTCTGGCCTAGAGTATGAAAAATGTACATTTATATTGCCTAAAAATACAGTAAGTATAATAACTGTCTTATTTGACTTTTTTTGAAGGTCAACCTAAGAAGGAAAATATTAGGGCGTCACTCTTCCGAAAATAGCTTGTTAAAACAAAAAGAAGACTTTTAGGAGGTTTTAACTTTCAATTTTCGAACTTTTTCACAAAGGTGCGCTTACCTACCTATTGAGTTTGGGTTTTTTTTTTAGTACTAAGCGAAATTGCGTTTTTATACATCGTATTTTGAATAGAAAGTAGGTAAGTGTTATGACCTCCATGAAAAGACATTTGCATACAATGATTTTTGTTATAAATAAATAGTTTATACGTTTTTTGACTCCTGATAAATTATAGTATGTTTGGCAACCCTAATGAAAGGTACCCCGTGTATATGGCATTCATAAAACCTTTTATGGCGTGCATCAGTAAGTATTTATACTGACGACATTTTTTGGACGCTCTTTGATCATTGATTGCGCACTGTTGTAGTAAGTATTCGTTTAAACTTCAATTTGCACGTCTTTTGTTTGTTTCCGAAGCGGAATAAATTATTTGCTTTTCTCTCAATTGGTGTATGTACCGAACCTTCAAGCTCACTTCACGCCTTCCGCAAGAAACATAAATGATCTGGCTATATTTAATGTTGGCCTTTTGAATGAATCTCGATCAACATCGGTGCACACACAATACATATGTGCACGCACTCATGTCTTGCCCTAATTACCTAGGGATTGGTATCCGTTAGGTAGATGTAACTTGCACTAGGTACCTACTCGTATTTTGTAGACTTTGTGACCATCAGTGATATGAACACACTTCTGTTACTATTCATGTCCCCAAAGAATTTGCAAAATTAGAACAATAACAAAATCCGAAAATATAATAGGAAAAAACAACCAAAATTGGTCAAAACAAGTTGCATACCTGGTACCCGCTGAATGGTAAAACTCAAAAACGCCCACTTTGACAGCAAAATCTAACAAAAAGTTAACTCTAAAAAAACACTCAATAACTGAAACAGAAATGGATATTCAAGGCACTGTTTTTGTGAAGAAGTAAAATAAACTTACTCTACTCCGAATTTGGACTTTGGGCCAGCCAAAAAAGTATAATTTACCTTGATGACATGACATTTACTAAACTTTTATCGTCATGAATTTATTTGTTTTTTTATAGGCACGAGCCTCAAATGAAACAATTAACAATTTTAACGACTTTCTTCATTGTTGCGGAATAGTCAACTGTAGTTTCATTTCGAATCTTAGTACGACCATCATTTTTCTCCAATTCTATATCCATATTATTTGGGTTTTGTGGGTTATTTATTTACTGAGCTGAAATGATAGGGAGAACAACCATGTCGGTCCCCTCTGAGGAGAGTGCAACGTTGTAACCCTTGACCTTCTTGACTATAGGTTAATTTATGTTAATCAAGAAGGAGCCGTGTCACAAGTCCGGGAGAGTACGGATATCGCGTGGTTGTTCTCCCTATCATTTCAGCTCAGTAAATAAATAACCCACAAAACCCAAATAAATTACTGCTAATTTGAACTAAGGGCAGTTCAAATAAAGTCGGTTCCACCATCCCATAATGATACCCATATTATTTGGGGTTTTGTGGGTTACTCATTCACTGAGCTGATGTGATAGGTAGAACAACCAGTTGACCTACAGTCACGAAGGCCAAGGGTTACAACGTTGCACTCTAGTCAGAGGGGACCGACACTTCTGTTCCTCCTACCATACCAGCTCTTCAGTAGCACAAAACCACATAGTTCCTGCCCCAACCACAACCATAAGTTAATACGGGTGTAATCATAACGATAGGATGGTGGAACTGAGGGAAGACCAGACAATGTCAGTTCAATCATCCTATCGTGATATCCATATTTTCATTTATGATTAGTGCTGCCTCGATACATATTTTTATTCATTCATTCACTATCTATTTTATTAATTATTTTCAGGACCTGCGTAGAGCGAGATCTCTTCCAAACAAAGGCTGTGATTTTTGAATCCTCCATTCGCCCTTCGCCGGGCTCTACCTCGACCTCCCACGCCGCCTACAGTCATATAATCGTACATAATTAGATCGTCTTATAAATAATATAATATATTTTAAACCGTACATAACGTTATATACCGCTGTATATACGTCACTTACTAGATAACCTACCCTGATAATTTATTACCTATACCTATAAACTAACAGCGTTATTTTTTGTGTACCTAATAGAGTATTTTACATGATAATCCGCAGAAAACAGCCTTTTTTTGGTGTATAGACTTTCGTTTCCGATTTTTATGCAAATATTATTGCGATCAATCTTCAGATAAAATGTTCCCTGCCGTCAAATACAGATTTTACCTCATCATATTTGTGGTTGTTCATAATATTTTGATCCCACTCTCCAATATCCAATACCATTTATAGGCAATTCGTAGCATGCAGTAGATAATAATATAGGCTAATATAATATATGTGCTCAGAAGAGCACCTGCATAATTGATTAGTCTTCCCTACTGAACCATTAATACCAAATTAATAATAGGTAATATTATTGGATTATTTCATCTTCTGGAAGAAAAGTAGGTGTCTAAGTGAACAAAAAGTGTGTTAGGTACTACCTACATTCTTACCTAAAATCTTTCGTTCAGATGCTGTATGTAGTTTTCTAACTCATTTAGGTTTCTACTAAAATACTTTTTTTCATTTTTAATGATGCGAGCAAAGCTTAATTTCATGTACCTAGTTTTAAAATTTGTAAAATTTCTTTAATGTCTAAAAAAATAAATTAGTGACCTATGGCAGGAAATATAGACACAAAGTTTTATGATACATAGGTATATACCTACTCAGGCAAGACTATATTCAGAAACAAAAAGTGTCATTCTTGATAATATCTCACCCAACAGGAAAGGTCTAAAAAATTCAAAAGTGATGCCAAAATGTCCAATACAATATGCATGAAATCAAGTGAAAATGTATAAAAAGAAGATTTTGTGGAGCAGGCATTTAAGTAAAGGGGCAAATTATGTAAATTAAGGGACAAAATCGATTAAAATACATTTGAAAAAGAGCTTTTTGATAAAACTATTG
Source organism: Lygus lineolaris (assembly GCA_030264115.1). Lineage (NCBI taxonomy): Eukaryota > Metazoa > Arthropoda > Insecta > Hemiptera > Miridae > Lygus > Lygus lineolaris. The sequence continues at coordinate 12,945,983 of JAEMON010000012.1, forward strand.
CCTTTATCATCTCAATTTACCATGGTGGGTATAAGTACTCGGAATCAGCATACAATTCCCTATAAAAATGGCTTATCAAAAAATAATACAAAATTGCAGGATTGGATAAAATTGTCGAATTGCTCATTCACATGCTGTACCTATGACTGGAACGTTGGTTGCTCACTAGCGATCCTCTGTACACAATCATACCGGGTAAATAGAGCATAATACGTTTCTTCATTTTCAATCCCTTAATTAATAATGACGAACAATAATAACTATTTTTCCTCTGGAATGGCAGGCTCATTTCTCGAGTTAGTTGTCGCAGCAGTTCCTAAGCAGGTAATAGGTGTTAGAGTAGGTACCTAAGTACCTACTTTGTTATGCTATTTCAACATACCACTTGCGAATGTTTAAATTTAGTTCATTAGCGGACATTTAGCTATCGGTTATGGGCCTACCCTACACTTTAAACACCGGACACTGCCTAAAAATCAGACTGCCCGGGTGAAAAAACAGATAAGTTGGTACAAGTTCAGAAATCGATTCTACATTTAATTTCAACAAAACGTGTGTTTTTAACCCCTTGTTTTCGTGAGTTTTTTCACTTTCAATATTTTTTCTTCGACTTTACATCACTAAATCAGCCATAGCTCCCTTAACTTACAGTGTGAAATTAAAAATAAATATACCTACCATTAGGAAGAACGTTACTGGCACTCAACACGGAAATTTTTCACCGGATCTCAGCTTTCCTGGTTTCTAACTACCGTTTTCCACGTAATTTTCCACGCTGAATCGAATGGTGACACTCCTGAACTATTTTGAATGATGAAAAATTGATTTTTCGATAGAAATGATGAATTTTCTGGACATATAACACCACGAACTTACCCATTTTTTTAAAAATTATTTTGCTAGTATTTGCCAGAGTGTTACCTACTGAATTTTCTCAAATATTATTGCCCAGAATATACCCAATATTTATAAACTTATGCCACGTTGCTCAGCTGAAAATGGGAGGTCGTGCTAGTATTTTCAAAGTATATGAACTATTCCTCTCGAAAAATCAATGTTTCATCAGTCAAAATTGAATTTGGAGTGTCACCATACGATTCAACTTGAAAAATCCTCCAGTCATAGTCAGGTCGTCAACACCCTAAAATAGGTAGTCGATTACCTTGGAAAACCCATGTTTTTTTTTTTTTGTATTCAAACGCAATTTTCTCGCTTAATCAGTGCGCTAAAACTCAAAATTAATACTCGTTGGAAAGCCCCCCGAAGAATTTTTTTTCTGTTGAGTGCCCAGCTCAATAGTATTGGTTTAGAAGCAAACGGATACGTGAAAAAAGTAGAATTTCGGGAAATCCTCCAAATTTCAACTTTGGGATAAGTTTTAAGCCTTGAAAATCAACTGTTAAAGTAGTTAGTAGGAGTTTATAATAGAAAATTTAATGTTCTTACCTATGGTATATTTATTTTTAATTTAACACAGTACGTTTTAAAGGAGTTATGACTGTTTTAGTGATGTAAGGTCAAAAAAAAGTCTTACAAGTGAAAAAAACTCACGAAAACAAGGGGTTAAAAGAAGAAAGAAGCACTTTTTGTTGGAAATTACCTTCGATTCCTGAAGTTTGTCCCAACTTAACTGTAGACACTCTGTAGAAGACTGATTCATTGGAATTACTCTTTT
>JAEMON010000012.1:12958795-12968984 GCA_030264115.1 Lygus lineolaris
CCCCCCCCCCCCCCCCCCAACAAAAAAAAGAGTATTTCCACTTCCAAATTATTCTTGAAAATTCGGCGAAAGTAGTGTGAAGCCTCGCACCAGATGTTTTTTTACCCTGTCAAATCACATTTTTCCTAAAACATTCATCGATCCTGAATAATTGTGGACCGCTTTCAGCCTATTTCTATCAATCTTGATCAAGTAACCCTTTTTGCTTAATAAACCTGATACATTTTTCGCTGTTATTCTATTGGGAGGAAGTCAAAATGTTGACTCAACATGTAATTATAAGCGGGAGAGACCATCTGCTCTGCCATTCAAATGAAATCTACACAAATTCTTCATTGACTTCTTCGAATTTATATGGTCATTTATTGCGAAGAATGGTGTCTAATTGGTGGTGATGATTGTTGGATGATGTATAATTCACTCAAATAGGAGAGAGAAAGAAGTTGAATAAAAACAAGTCCCATTCATGCAGCATGAGTTGATGAGCGAATTTTCAAAGAATCATTTTAAGCGATTTGGTGGGTGATTCCTATAGGGAATTTCACGCTGATTCCGAATATACCATAATAATTATGTTTCTATGTTTATGATGGTAACTTACACAAAAACGGGGTTTTTTAAAGCGATTTTTGACTAAATTTTGACTCCAAAATTTCTGGCCAACGAACTCATCCTTTCTTTTGATATTACATTGACATTTTAGAAATATAGTCATATTTTCATCCTTGACTCGTACCGGTTCAGTCATCTTTCAAACCAACGCGAACTGGATCCATGAACTTTCTGAGTGGAAATATTCGCATTCCTGGAGCAATCGCGGTCTGACACGGACATAACGTAATGCAGGATGGTCTGGTCGATCCTTTCGCAACTCCGCCCACAAGAGGGTCAGACCTCAGACGATTCACCTGACTGACTCATCTGGGGAAATCTGACGTCATCTCCGCACAGTCGGACGAAATAGGTGTGTCTTTTTATGACATGAAGCTGAAGATGGACATTTTGCGCTGATTCCAAATATACCCCCAAAACACCTGTGCTTTTTAGGTAAAAATAAATTTTTATTTTTATTATTTAAAAACCGTCATTTTCAACATTATATTTTTCCCATTTCTGTGAATCTCCTGCAGATTATTGTGAAGATTAGTTACATTCAACATCCAATCTTTTAATCATTTTTTTTTTTTACGCTACCACATTTTGACCACAATCATTTTGGTTTATTATTTTCAATAATAAACCTTTGGAATCGAGCACGAAAAAAAAAAAAATTTAATCCCCTCATAATTTGAGGTTTTACGTTTCAAGATACGTAGAATCCAAAAATCTAATTAAAAAAAAATCCGTCCGTCCGCCGCGGCACTTTCCTTAGTTATCATGGACCAAAATTCATGAAATTTGGTATACTGGCCCCATTCGGGGTCTAGTTGTGCCACGAAGCTTGCGTTACTGTCAGTCTTCCCTAAGGGGTAGAAAATAGGGGATGAAATTTTCAAAACGCCCCAGCTCGAAAATTTCGATCGATTTAAAATAGAACACAGATTTTAGCGTCGAATGAGACCTTGCGGAGCGTTTCAGACCAACCGTTCGCTCCCTGTAAGGACTTAGGGTTGAACGAAAAAAAGAGCAGAAACACGAGAGTGAATCGCAATTCTTCCCGAGTAGGCAAAATCTCCGTTCAAATATCAGCTGTTCAAATGCAACTTTCTTTCGATTCCACCGAACCAAGTTTGTTGTTTACTTTCAGAAGCTTCCTTAGTTACTGAATTTCATTAAGAATGAATGATACAACTCTCCGATAATAATAATTACAAGAAGGTACCTACTCATTGTCGCCAAGAGATGATTGTGTACCTCGTGGTAGGTGGGTATTTTATGCCAATAGGATCTTTGTAGATGGGCGATCTATACAGAAAATAATAAACCGTTGTGTGATAATTTGCAGCGTTTTTATTTCGACTTTTCAGTAAGCAGGTGCCATCTCCAAATTTACCAACCACCAATAACGCCATATTTTACACATTGGCAATGTTTACCTAAACAAACAAAAAAGTCTGCCAAGTTAGGTGGGCAGTATAGCTTCCTCACTTTTGTAACAGGGACGTATAGAATCAGGTAGGGGAAATTTCAGCGAAATTGGTAGAATAGTTCCGGAGTTAGGCCTCTGGCAATAAATTTAAAGTTTGCGCATGCGCAGTGCCCATCACAATTAATTTAGACAACATATTCTTGTCTCAGGTGACTTGCTTTGATGCCATTATAAGATTTTCAAAGGTTTAGGTGCTCGGGGATATCACGACTTACCTTTTTTCGATGCCTGAACTTGTTTCGATTTCATATAAAGGTACCTGTATTTTTAACAGATTTTTTATCTGCGATTTTTATGTTTTATTAGTACCTACTATTATTATTTTTTTACCTATCAGATTTTCATCAGTGATTTTTTTCGGCAGAATAACGTCACGTATAATTGTGATAAGTAAATTGTGAACAGAATACATTTTAGAATAATTATTTATAAAATATGCAGATTTTCAGACTGCTCAACTGTAGTTTCGTAATAGGTAGGTACTGATAGATACAAACCTACTTATTTCAACAACATAACATCAATTTATGCTTACGAGGTTTCACTTACCCACAAAACAGTACAAAACCCATTTTCTGTGGGGCCAACTTGGGGGTTGGGGCAGGTAGCTACTACTAGGAACAACGGGATGGAGATGGAGTGGAGTTCTGGGAATTGGGTTCATGGGTTGTCACCATCATGAAGAGATATAATACCTACCTACCTTCTTCTTTCATGATTCTTGGAATGCTATGTGGTGTGAGAAGATGGATATTTGCGCATGCGCTCCTTGTTTCGCCTCTTCAAATTCAAACCCCGAATAAACTATAAACCCGTCCCGACCGTCCCGTGATTCAAGGTTTGTTCCAATTGAAAATGTGCAAGTTGCATATACTGTTGGTGTTTACAATAGTTGGATAGCGGTATTATTCGTTCGCATTAGCCACGAAGTAACAGTAGAAGTGTATTGCGCGTGTGAAGTGATTCGGAATCGAACGATGACGATCTCATGGCTTTCAAGCCCAGAAGATGCGTAGTGGATACCTACCTTGATAGTTTAGACGTGTACGTTCCACTTCTCCGATCATTCCTCAGTTCTATTCTTCTAAGGTAAATTGAACAAAATAATTATTGTAAATCCCACAGATATTCTACAATTTTAGGGTACAATGCGCCAGTAGGCTTCAGTAACATAATAAATTATTATATATTCTTCCTCTTCCCATTTCTTGAATCCTAATTATTTGGATCCTCGTCAATTCTGCTCACTAGTTGCTCATCATATGTTCTTACAAACTGCGTGACGATTTTCTTTTTGTATGTATCATAGAGACTCCTAGAAAGTAGATGCCCATACTATTTTATTGATAGTTTTCGAACTCCGTCTTTTATACATTTCAACTCCTGTTTACCCGTGTAACGCCAAGAAAAACGGACCATTATTTATGACTTGTGGTTAAATTTTGAACAATCTTGGTCAAATAGGTCCGGAAAAAACGTATGATGGTTTGTTGATGTAGGTAAATCAACAAATTTTTAGAGGGCGTCCTTTTTCTCATACCTATACCTGAGCCGTTTGAGTGATAGTTAGGTATATAATTTCATCCCAAAATGTAATTAGAATATAGAAACTGTGAGCTACGTGAGTCCATCTCCATCTAGTGGTGAACCCCAGGTCTGGTGCAAAAGCTCATAGGTGGCTGCTGGCTATACGTCACTGCACGTGATTTTCAGGGCCTGCGGTATACCGCATGAGTTACGCATGAAGAAATTTTTCTATTAACCATATCGTAGATACATCTACGAAGGTACCATGAAAATTACAGTACAACGACAGGGATCGCATCACCGAAATTAATTTTTTCAATCCCCGAATGATTGCTGGGCATATACTACAACCTTACGCATTGTGAGTTATGACTAGAAGAACTCTAGCTTACAGCGAGTTCAGACCTCCAACATTAGGTTACAATAAATGTAGGTATCTACCACATCACGAAAATCTACCTATCCTACCTTTATAAACGATGGAGGCAATGTGCAGTGATTTTCCTATCATCCATTACGTACCACAGGTAATATTAATTACGAATTAGGATTTACTCACGAGAGCATCGCCGGAGAAGGTACCAATAGGGGCAGATGGGTGATACAGATAATAATAGACCGTTGTGTAATTATTGTTTGAAGCGTCTATAAATTTCTCCAAATTACCATTTATGATTCACCTTCATCTTTCACTTACATACCTATTTTTGTGTCGCTCAGGTCAATATTTGAAAACGTACATAAATATCATAATTGCTCAAAACATTTCAGTACCTACCTCCCTTCCCCTATTTAAGAGAAAACGGTTGAAAACCATCTTCGACAAGTTTGGAAGTTTTGTGGTTGGTATATTAATTTGGTATTGGTCCAAAATTTCCCATAAAACGCCCTACAAAGACTCTGATCAAATTTTGTAAGTCAAGTATAATAATTAGGTATGCTATAATTTTGCTGGAAAGTGTTGGGTTTTCGAAAATTTGCCCATGTATACAGCATGACTGAAATGTTTACTAAAATAATGATAATATAATGAATTAACTATGCTTAGATAACCTAGATCAATCCATGCGATCTGACCTCACACTTAAGCTGTCTGAAAGATCCAAAACTGCCCCGAAATGTCAGTAATATTGGAAGAAATTGAAAAAGTTTGGAAATGCAAAAAGTTTTGGTGCATTCAGAAGGGTCGAGGTAAGGGTAAAATTTGTTTATAAATATTAATTGTTAGTTGAGTAAAATTTGTAATTTGTTTGTTAACAAAATCTGTTGCAAAAAGTAATTTATCATTGCTTTTTTGGAAACTGACTCATAGAGTTGTAACTGTATGACTGGCATTTGGTTGAGAACTCGGTCGATGATGATTACTTAATATATATCATAATAGACAATAAGGTATAATAAGATGCTGAAGTTGATATAAAAAGAGATCTATGATCGAACTCGTGCTGTAACAGTACCCTAGTCATCATTTCTCTTCGGAACCGTTCGCAGACCAGCCACTCCTGACTTGGGCGTCCCGTCCCGTTTTCCCAGCACTCAATGGACGGACTGGACTCCTGAGAGACGACCTGGCCTTATTCGCTTCCTATTGCTTCACTCCTGAAGAACTTTTTTCTCTATTTTTTTTTCTTTTGTGTGCTCCAGGAGTGATTCTTTCCCTTCCTCCTCCCCGCGAATCCCGTAATGTTGGTTTTCCTAGCAAGGAAACCCGGGAAGGCCGTGAAGTGCCTGGAAGGAATTCGTGATTTCATCCTTACTAGGCGCTCCTCGTTAAAATAATTAATAATCATGAAAGAACACATTTACCTTCCCATCATTCTTAGTTATCTTGCACGAATAACTTCTCAGATTCATCTTACGGTTTTACTTACTACCTATACAGGGTGTGCCCAGTGCCCACATTCAACTGCCAAATTTCAAAGATCGATTCAACAGCAAATTTTCAACAAAAAGTGTCTTGTAACCCCTTGATTTTCAGAGTTACTTTTAAGATATTTTTTTCATGTTCTCAACCTTACCTACACCACTCAAGTGGACATAACTTCCTCAATTTACATCGTGAAATTAATAATAAGGTCACCGTTGAGAAGAGCGTTAAATTTCCTATCAGAAAAGGGCGGAACACACCACACAACACTTTTAGTGCATTTTAGAGTCGATAAATCAGCTTGAAAAGTAAATTTCTTATAATTTTATTATTCATATGTTTTCAAAGAAATTGATGAGATTGATTTTTTTTAGAGAATAGATTCCTTGGGATTTACAGGAAAAACATCTTCAGGATCTGAGCTTTCCAACAGTGTAGAGGTTTTCTAGTTTTACTGTACTGGTTGAGGGTGAAAAGTCCCATTCATGCAGCATGAGTTGATGAGCGAATTTTCAAAAAATCATTTTAACCGATTTGGTGGGTGATTCTGTAGGAAATTTCACGCTGATTCCGAATATACCATTATGTTCCTGTGTTTAAGATAGTATGTTACACAAAAACCTCAAAAAACGCGTTTTTTAGCGATTTTTGACTCAAAATTTTCAAAATTTGATCCCTTGGAGCACTCCATAAATGCTGGCCAACGAACTCATCGTTTCTTTTGATATTATTGACATTTTAAAATTTTTTTGGAATTTTTATCTCGATCCCATGGGCAGATATCGTCTGGAGTGACACATATATAAATATCAGGAATCGTTTTAGAATGGTCTGAAACGGATTTCCATGAAGACAATTTTCAAAAATTTGCATTTTTATAAATTTGAACCCATTGCAATAGCTTCATTTTCTTCGACAATTCGCTTAAAATGTGTTTGAATGCCAAAAAACGCATTTTTAGGAGATGGGGAGGTTATACTCGTACGATTTGATCCGATCTGACTGTGACATGAGAAGTTGCTTATCTTTTTCTACGTATTTTTTATCTGAATCGAATGGTAATATTCTCAATTTCGTTTGACTGATGAAAAGTTGCTTTCAAAAGGTGATCCTCTATACGACGTTTCTTGACCGCGCGAACGATAAAGTGGACAATATCTGCTATTCTTTATTAAAAGGTCCTTAGAGGATTATTGTGCTTCTGTTGTAGAAAATATTTCTCATAATTTCCGAATCTAATTACTATAATCTCACTTGCGTTCGGCAAAAATGTCTTGATTCTGTGAACAAACATCGAAAGGAACCTATTGAATGCGCAATGCGAATAGGCAATGTAGGTATTTTCCCCTCAAAGGTTACTTACCCCCTTCAGATACCCTGGACGTGGTCTGAGCCACGCCTGGATTCCAAGTGAGTCAGGTTCATTGCGACACCACACGCTCCCCCCAGCTGACTTCCTTACCGCTCGGCGGATTTCAAAACAAGAGCGGCTAAAAGGTTAAACGGTATTCAATCTCATAAGGTTTCGCTAGTCTTCACCTATAGGCTACAGCGAGTAACGAACTATCGGCTGATAATATCTTTATGGCTTCCTTACCCAATTCCACCTGGTGACTTACATTTTTTTGTTGAACTGAAAAGGGTATGTGGATATGGAAAACAGTTCTCAAGTATAATTACCATTTTACATGGCCATGTAGTTTACAAGGATGTAGGTTGTATATTTATGTCACATATTTATGGCTGCCTCCCCTCATCGGTCTCCCTTAGCGACGCTTTTAAAGCACTGTATGAGTTAGTCAAAAGGGGAAGTTTGTACCATTTTATAACGTTGTTGTCGTATTTGGAAAATATCACTTTCTTCTCCTTCCTCACTATCGAAGGTAAAAACCTTTTTGCACTTGCTTCTTGCATTTCAAATCTTCCTGAAAAATTTTGGTTCCGTGTCTGTCTGTCGGTGGTCAATTCCACGTCCCAGGCTATACGAAATTACGGTCCGATTTTCATTAAATTTTCAGGGATTGTATCCCCTAGACCATTTATGTGGGCAACAACCTGCCCGCTGTAAGATTTGATCCGGCCCGCGAGACATTTTGAAATTTAACTATTTCAAAAACATGGAAGACTGTTTCAATTTATTTGCTACTCCAACAAAAAGCAATGTACGAAATGCTCCAACACACTTGCAAATGGAGTTGATCGAGATTCAAGAAAACTCACTCCTAAAATCTAAATTTGAAGACGTGGAGTTGTGTACAAAAAATACCTCAAAGAGACCATTTTCCGCAGCTCAGAAAATTCGCAAAAAGATTGATTTGTGCTTCTGGCACAAATGCGAACGCTTTTGTCGTATTAAATGCGAACAGTTCTTTTCATTGATGAAAGTTAATAAATCAAAGCATCGTACAAGGCATTATAATTTGGAAAATTCTTTACGGCTTTTGTCAGTGGAATGTATCGAAACATCGATGGATTAGTTCACCCAATTCAAGATCAAGTGTCTCATTGATTTCGGTGCTGATATTTAACTTTCGTAGTTTGTAACAGTTCCAAATTCAACGATTTCATTATAATGTTGTAAAGATTTTTTTCAATTCATGTTGTTATTTAATAAATTGCATTATAATAACATTGTCGTATTATTGAATGTCTAATATCTATCGCTAAAAATCATGAACACTACTTTAAAATGAACTACTTTTTAACGCGGCCCGTGAATGTATTTGCACACTGAAGTTTGGCCTACAAGTCAAAGGTTGCTCATACCTGCCCTAGAAAGTCCCCTATTAATTTCCATTAGTAGTGTCTGGGCATGTGCAAACGTGGATTTCCTACAACTGCGGTTTCTCAGTTCCTATAATGGACCGATTTCGCTCAAATTCAAAGGGTACCTAGTTGTGGAACGACTCCGCAATCACTATTGGATCAGTAATAACAACTGCGAACGTAATATAGCAAACTTGAATTTTGTTGACATAGGCATAACTCCGGAATTATTCTACTGGTTTCGGTGAATTTTGTAACTAACTGATTCTATGCGTCCATCCATGTTATCAAAATCAGCAAGCTGTATATTGCCCACTCAACTTGGCAGACGTTTTGATACTATGACGATACCCACCCTATACAAGGTGGGTATGAATCGGTACACGGATAGGTCGACATTTTCCCATCTTATTTCACGGTTTAAATGACCGAGCCTCTCCCGGATCTAAAAGTCCTTGACATTTGCCTCCGCGAAATAAAAAAATCTGAGCAACCAAGGCGCGAATTCTTTTGTCGTAGTATCGACTGCGCACCGATAGGAATGATTGAGATGATTTCAGCAAGGTCGCCGTTCCCGCATTGAAATGCCACCGTTTCTCGTTATCGTTCAATGCCGTCGTTTCTTTCCACACACCATTACTCACCAAGACGAGGGAAACAACATGAGTCACACAACGATATTGTTGATATTTACGATCAAGTTAGTGACCAACTAGCCGTTAATGAAATGCTACTAGGGAACCCCATGTTTCTACAGAGATTGTTCGGTACGAGCGTTATTGTTGATTCCGTTTTTATTAAATATGAGGAATCGCGGTTATGGGGCCAAGGGAGTAAACCCGAAATGTCCTCCAAATTCCTAAATCTCGGTTCCCAAAGAGTTTATAGGAACTCTTACTAAAACATTATTACTGCTTAGGACCAATAAGTTTAAAAAACGGATAACCGCCCTCCCCATTCTAGTGTTGAACAGTATTAATTTCCCATTGCTCTCGGCCAATTTCCAACGGATGTGGATGCGGATGGCGGCATTTTTCCTATTTTATTATTCTCCAGGGGATGAGGTGCCTTTATGACAATTTGAATTTCAAAAAAGGACGTGGGAAAATTCAAAATTACGAAATTAAAATATATTAAACTTAGCAGAAGATCCCCAAGAGAATTGAATAACAAGAAGGATTCCGCAAACCGCATCGAAATTGGCCAACTATTGGCTGAAAAAAACGGGAAAACTAATTAAAAGTACCAAAGTAGGTAACGTATACCTAGTATTAAAAAAACTATTATAGTAAAGTATTAAAAACGTACAGTATTAAAGTATAACTTGGCACTCCCTTGACCTCTTTTAATTGGGTACCTATTGAAATTTACAAACACAATGTCAAGATGAAATTGTTGCACACTAGAATATTGTTCCCGAGCCTATTCCTCTACCTAAAACTCTGGAAAACTCACGTTTTTTACCATTAGAACCGCCCAAAATCATTTTTGTATAAAAAAAAGAAGACCTGAGTTTTTTGCGCCGAATGAGACCAACGCCAGATAACCAACATATACGTAGTAACCATAATTTTTGGTGATTTTCCAAAGTTTTCCGTTTTCTCGACTTTTTAGTCGAGTAAATACACGGAAAACGGAAAACTTTGTTTAACCGCCAAAAATCATGGTTACTCTCAGGTCTTCGACTTTTCATTTATACAAAAAAGATGGCGGTTCCAGTGGTAAAAAACGTGAGTTTTCTAGTTGTTTTGATGTTGGTGGTGCTAATTTTAGGAATAGGAACATGGATTATATCCGGAGTCAGCGTAAAATTATCTGTAAAAGTGGCCCATAATTTAGCTCACGAAAATCGTGTATTTGGCCACTGTGAGCTGTTTAACCTTTGAGTTGTGCGGTTCAATCGTGTTAGCGAATTTTCGAAGAAAATGAAGCTATTGCAA
>JAEMON010000012.1:12969984-13012821 GCA_030264115.1 Lygus lineolaris
CAAATTTTGAACATTTAGTTTCAAAAATCGCTAAAAAACGCGATTATTGAGGTTTTCGGTGTGAAATACCATCCTAAACATAGGAACATTATGGTATATTCGGAATCAGCGTAAAATTTCCTATAAGAATCACCCACAAAATCGGTTAAAATTATTCTTTGAAAATTCGCTCACCAACTCATGTTGCATGAATGGAACTTTTTTTTCCGTTTTGGTTGGAAGTTTTGTTCGACTAGGAATCGAGATATGACATAATATTATTATACGGTTTTATATATTATCATTACCTACCTATACTTCGTAAGGCATATTTCAAGGCAAATTTTGTAGCTTGCCCCCCTACACTCGTGGCACAGCGTAGTGGTATCTACCTATTCTCAATAATATAAGCCCTGGCTTATTGGTGGGCACCGGGTCCCCAGTTCCAGCACTGAAGCCTCCTCCGACTCCACTAATGGTCGTGAAAGGGGGAGCGTTGAACTCAGGAATCCTATGAATACGCAAGCGACCGTTCACGCGCACCGCCGCGCCCAGCACCCAGAAACCGACGTTTTTTTCTTATTTTTCACTACCGTCCTTTGCTAGTGGGCAGGTACAACTCAAACGGATCATATTCTCTCAAGATCTAATAACAATTCTTCTACCGATCTTTCTCATACCTACCCATTCTTCTATGATAATTCTTTTCTTCAAGACCTAGGTGACTATTGTGTTACTTACATAGTCAAGTATTAGTTTCTCATTAGTTCTGCATTATGCAGGGTGGTCCCAAACGTAACGGACTCAGTCCCTGAATAAATGTTGACCACTTTTTTTCGCAAAAAAAAAAATATATATTTTCGACGTTTTTTGAGTGTTTTTGGGCATGAAACATGGAAAATATCTAGAAAATCGAGAAACACTTCGAAATAAACGTTGTAGGAAATCAAATTCTGAGTCGAATGAGACCAACGCCAGCTTTTAAGATTGTACTTACGATTTTTGGCCACTTTTAGAAGTTTTGATCTGTTGATAAACTGCTTGATAGGAGCTGGAAGGTTGGCAGGTAGTATGAATTTAAAATGTAGGTTTGAATGTTTTTATTGGAGCTTAAAACAGCATTATTCGAGATTCTTAAGAACTGTAGTTATTACTCATTAGGTAGGTATTACTGCGTCATCTCAAAGAGCACACCGCAAGCATTAACATCAGTGGTCCATTGAAGTGTTTAATGCATTAATGCTGGCGATGGGCTCTTCGAGATTAGGCAGTAAGTTTTCTAGATAATTTCCGTGTTATTCGCCCAAAAACACTCAAAATACATCGAAAAAAGTGTTTCCATCCTTGCACACACGCTGCGAATGTCGTATGCCAAATTTCCACATAGACATCAGGAAGATACTTACATTATCTACAACATAGATGACCAAAGACCTCTAGAAACTGCAAATGACCCTTCCTCCAAACCTGGAAGCATGTAGGCTTTTGTACTCATTCCACTCCCTACTCTCAACTCGGCACTTGGGATAGAGAAAATTATAGGATAGTAGACGTCATAAGATTCGTTGGAGGCAATGTGATAGATAGTACGTCATGTTTCTTGAAACCACAGTTTCCGGCTTGGAGCATAAAACAAGCGGGAGTTAACAGCGATAGGCTCTCGTAATAACCAGTAAATGTCTGATAGGTTGCGTGTCGACTTTCTACTTGTAGTGATATTACCTACCTACCTATTGTGTTACACAGCGAAGTGATGTACAGGTTTCTCATTCCTTTTGAATGCGAATCGTTATAGCAGCCATCCGTATGGTGTACCTAATGGAAATTGGAAGGCATAGGTGATTTACCGCCGCAGAGGAAAAAGTTCTTCATGAGATCATTGACTTCTAACCGATACCTACTATATCTAGCAATACCTCATTCCATTTTGATGGGACAATTTAAACAGTGATTTTGTTCATACGAAGGACGAAGCTTCATTGTCCCCTAACTCTAATCCATATCGTTATTGTTCCAGGAGAGTCCAGCGAATCTCTGACAACCAAAGAATCCCTACAGATCTAAAGGTAACTAAATGTCAATACACAAATTAGACTCTAGTTATCGAATTGGAAGGGAATTGGTGGAAAATTTCCTATAAAAACGCCCAACAAAGACTGATTTAATTTTGTAAGTCAAGTGTAATAATTAGGTATGCTATAATTTTGCTAGAAAGTTTTGTGGTTTTCGAAAATATGCCCATTTATACAGCATAACTGAAATGTTCATACTAAAATAACAGTAATGATAATATAATGGATTGTGCTTAGATAACCTAGGTCACTCCATGCGATCTGACCTCACACTAGGCTGTCAAAAAGATCCAAAATGTCAGTAATATTGGAAGAAATTGAGTTCTAAGGCGAGCAGTTTTGGTGCGTTCATATTCACAGTGAAGTCACGTACAGGTTTCTCATTCGTTTTGAATGCGAATTGTTATAACAACCATTCGTATGGTGTACCTAATGGAAATTGGACTTATTGGACTATTGGAAATGGAAGGGACTTTGTTCTGAAACAGGTGACCATGAATTCATGTAGGTGACCTTTGCAGTGTCTCAAACAACAGTAATAGGGGGTGGATAGAAGATTTATTTAGGTATTTTTTACCAACCCAAAAATAATTCTGAGATTAATTCAACTTGTTTATTTGGGCTTATATAGGAGCAAGGATTGATTATAGGGATTTGATAGATTATCCGCCCATCGATTCCATCAATGCCTTTTACCTACAATATAGGTCATTTGTGTCAACCGGAGTATCCTATTCGTATTTGACAATGCATTTGTAAGCAACTTATACTGTTTGAGAGATTATTCAAAGCTGTGGACCAAATTCCTATGCGAGCAGATATTTAGGGGAGCACATTTCTACCATCTTATCTTTTTACTGATCATTACTTTCCCTCCAAGTAAATCAAAGATTCTTGTTTAAATTTTCAATCTCTCAGCCAACTATCCTGTGGGAAGCATAGGATATCCATTTGGTTTGCTCATAATATACCTACTAGTAGGTTCACTTACTTATATTATAGGATGGATTCTAAACAAAGGAACGATCGAAAAAACCTACACCGCGCCCATAAAATGCTCACAGATAACGATGGGATCTACATAGTGGCCCATCGTCAACGTCGGACCGTGGATGAAAAGCATGTATACATCAGGGATACGCGAGTCTTGGAACCCATGAAATTTGCATTTGCATGCAGGAAGCCGACCTTGGACTGCACCCCTGAAACGTGTGGGCGTTGGAAGGCATACAAAACAATCGGCCGCACTTCTCAAGAATGGAGACCCAATAATCATAAAATGGAATCCGTAATGAATCAGAGGCAATCCGAGATAATTCAACCTGGTAGATCACACATAATTCATCATTCCTCGCGAAAGAGTTCTAGCATGGAAGTTCACAAGAAATGGTCCGAATTAAGAGAAAACAAGTTCCATTCATGCAGCATGAGTTGGTGAGTGAATTTTCAAAGAATAATTTTAACCGATTTGATGTGTGATTCTCATAGGAAATTTCGCGCTGATTCTGAATATACCATATGTTCTTCTGTTTAGGATGGTAATTCACACCAAAAACCTCAACAAACACGTTTTTCAGTAATTTTTGACTCTAAATTTTCAAAAATTTGACCCCTTGGAGTACTCCAAAAATTCTGGCCAACGAACTCATCCTTTCTTTTGATATTATTTACATTTTAAATTTTTTTTGGAATTTTTATCTCGATCCCTTGGGCAGATATCGTCTGGAGTGACACATGTATAATATATAAATATTTATATATACATATGAAAAAGTGTTAAATTTCAGGAATCGTTTTAGAATGGTCTGAAACGGATTTCCATGAAGAAAATTGTCAAAAATTAGCATTACAAAAATTTTGAAGCCATTGCAATAACTTCATTTTCTTCGAAAATACGCTAAGAGAAGAGGAACTTGTAAAAGTATAACAGAAGACCATCCCTAGTGACTGACGTATATACGCGTTACGGTGGCTGCGATGATCCTGAAAGAAGAGGGTGCATAAATAATAAATATATTCTTATCTTAAGTCCTAAACAACGTGGCCTGGAACTTTGTCATCATTCTGCAAAAACCTCATGGAAATTGTAGTAGCCTTTTGGGCGAGATTGAAGAAAAACAGACTGACAAACAGACACACACTTGACAACTCCCTATTTAAGAGTGAATGGATTATAAATATAAGAATAGAAGCCTTGATGTATCATAACTAGAGACGATATCGATATGCTAAAATTCGAGCCCGTTTATGCATTCATTCATGCGTTTTTCAAGGCCAATACATTCTTCAATATATTCTTTCTATGCCAATATATTCTTTTCAAGGGTGAAAATATTCTCTTTTTTTATCATAATGAAAATAATTGTTTTGTTGTCTCTGATCCTGTTTTTCCTGATATTGGCACCCCAAATTTTGGGATTTTTTTTTTACCCTGGATTTGACTTGATTATACCCTGGGGGATTATTTTATTGTAATTTTATTTAAGACTCAGATTTGGATTGGACCCTAGTCCCCATGTTAGCCTTCACGTGATTAGATCAGAGGTGAAGAGCGATAAAGCTGGTCGGATAAGCACATACAAACTTTTTAAGAATCGCATCGATGCCCGTCCGGGACGTGAACCAGGGACCTTGCGATCTTTCATCCCAATGGGAAAAAAAGGAAGATTCTCTGATTTGAGGGAAATTATAGTTCAGGCTCCCGTTGACATCTACATCAAACTAAAAATACAAAAGAAACCATCCAGCTGATAGGAAATTTAAGGCTCATTCCAACGGCATCCTTAAATTTTAATTTACTCGGGGAATTAAGGGAGTTATATCTGTTTTAATGAAATACGGTCGACACACACGATAAAAATCTTAAAAGTGAAAGAGCTCACCAAGTAAGGGGTTAAAAAAACTCTAGGAGACATTTTTTGTTGGAAATTACTTGGAAACCCAAATCCGAATGGTCTTTACTAGCAACTGGTACACCCTGTATATCAACCACACCCAAACCAGACAGTCAGAACTTATTTTCGACGAGTTTCACTAAAATATCAAAACTCGCGCCTCGCCAAGTTTCATCAAAATCGACTTGTAACGTGGAGCTTTAGACTACTTAGAAACCCAGAATTCGCTAATGGTTGAGACAGGCTGGATACAGATGGTACGAGGGGTCTGATTGATATTCAGGTAAATTAGGTTGGTAGGTATGCAATGCAGCTATTCTTAGTTAAAGGAAGCATCCAGCAGTTTCCAAAAACAATTTCTCGACGATTTTAACACAGAATGTGTTTTAGCCTTGGACTAGACTAACTAACCAAAAAACGTTACGCGAAATAGGTGACGAAATTTTCTTATGATCAGCTGTGTCGAAAATGGAGCTCTCAGATCAGCTGAGTCGAAAATGGAGCTCCCAGATCAGCTGAGTCGAAAATGGAGCTCCCAGATCAGCTGAGTCGAAAATTGAAGATTGAAGAGGGGTTTATGTGAAACGCGTGAGCTAAAACATTCTGTGTTTCAATAATTTCGTCCGAAGTTTGTAAATAGAGGTAACCGGCGGTCCAGGGGGCTTGCCCCCTGGCGAGTCGCGGAGCGCCGAGTTTTTTTTCCTTTTTTCTTCGAAACTATCCAAATATTTGAAAAATGTTCTAAAACTATCCAAATATTTGCGAATTATTCGAAAACCTAAAATATGATTTTTGGTCCCAAACATGCAAAAATAATATGTGAAATTAAGTTGGGTTTAAATGGTTGCAAACTGCTCAAAACCCCTCAAAACGGATTTCTATAAACCTTTAGACCCTAAAAAATGAATATGCAAAATATGTAAAATCTCGTCTCTAATCATAACAATCCGGGGATACTGTTCCACCAAGATTCCTCCTCGACCTCAGTTCAACCGGTATAGCTGTAGTCTCATTGCAATCTCTGGATTGTCTCCTTGCACAACTCCAGCTGTGAGCTGTCCTTGATAGTGAAACCTCCGTCTCTGCCCAGAGCCTCGCCTCCAGAGCCCCACGACTGCCCACAGAGTTTCGTGCTTGTTACTAAAATTTCCACACAATGCTCTCTCCCTGCCGAATGATGAATTCAGTGACTACGTTGCAGACAGAATCCGCGATGATATGAACCAACAGTTGTTTTGCCCGAGCGTTGCATGTGAACTGTAGCATCACCAGATCGATTGGTCGTAAATTCAAATTTTGAAACACGAGAAACAGGAAATATACCAAATTTATTGCATGTTTTTGGTTATTTCGGCTTCTTCTGCGATGGGAATAATTTATTGGGTCGCTAATAAATTTGCATCTACCTATATTGAAAACTATATAGCCCGCGATTAATTTTTGAAGGAATAAAATAGGACTAGGAAAACCAACCAACGTAATTTTTGAGAAACACACCTACCTACATTTTAGGTTTCTCCAATAACTTATTGTCTTCTCTTGTACTGGACTGTACTGATCACAGTTTCACACTCCAAAAGTCAATCTAACAATATCCTTCATTGTTAGATCAGTTTACCTGATTTTCTTGATAGTTCTTAGTGGGTTGTGGTGGCACCAAAAGTTGAACCCTTTGAACATCATGTTTTAGTGCTTCAATGCAGTAATAAACAAGGCCTCATAGAAAGTTTCCCTCCCCCCTATCTACTGGGCTATATGAAAAATTACTTATCTTATTACATTAACTTCAAATAAGCAAAAAAATAAAACATTGGCACAGCAACAATATTTTAATGAATATTTACTTCTGTTAACCTCCTTTTTATCCTGTCATACGGTATCCTTCTTTCTATACCTATACCACTCCTTTTCCAGCTCAGTACATACCTTCCCTTGACTTTCCAATCCCTTTTCCTCAGCCTATCCAACATCAATTTTGCAATTTTTGCAGTAAGTAGCTAAGTAAGTACCTAACAGCCTTCTTTCTTGTTCTTAGGCTGCCCTGACCCTAGGAAGCTCATAGTTATGTCCTTGTACGCTTTCCACGTTTCGTCACTGTTAAAATAGTCGTATCAGTAAGTTAGTCCAATACGGAGTACGGCTTGCATATTCGATTAACATTATCAAATCATTACCTACGTTACGTACCTATGTAATGTTGGGCTAATAAGTAACCAATAAAAACAGTCAGCGTGACAAGCACTGCAGCACGACTTATTCCAATAATTATACTCAATGAACCACTGGCGGAGGTCAACAATCGCATGCCCACAGCTTTTATAATATAAAAATATACTAACAGCCAACTGCTTAGTCTATAGAAGCATCAAGACATTAACAATCAATCTGAATGAGCCATCACTCTCATTCACAAGTCGTAGCGTAGCGAGACCTCAAGTTGAGTGTGTTCGTGATGGAACACAATGGCGGTCGATCCTGGAGCCTCACCGGTGTGTGCAAAGTAGGTAATCCATTGTTCTTCAGTTCTCAAAAGCCGGATCAATATCTCAGAGTACGCCGCCTGTGTACTATTCACTCACACTTTTTCGGTTCAGTAGGTGACCTTGTTTTTTCTCACTAAGTTGGTGATAATTAAGGGCCTCAAAATTTCATATAGGTAACTACGAGTAGATAGAATTGAAAAACCCTGCAAATTATTACTCAACAGTTTATTATTGTCTGTATAGATAACCCATCTACAAAGATCCTATTGGCGTGAAGAAATGCTCACTCCCGAACTTAAGTGCGCAATTACTCTTCAAATCTGCCCTAAAAGCAAGAAATCGAGTTTTTGGGTGTAGTAAACTGTGATTTTAATGTGATTCTTCACGCTGAATAAAGTGGTGATAAATTCTTTTTTTTTTTTTTTGGAGAAGAATTTAGTAATCCAGATTTTTTTTTGTTTTTTTAATGACAATTTGAAATTTCAAGACTTGAATCGAAAAATCGACAACACCACGTTATTCATTGTGGAAAAACACATTAAAATAATGTAGGGTTTCTATTGAAGAAAACAAAGTTTGGTCATTAGTCAGTAGTTTTCCTGGAATCTACGGCTAAACATTATGATTATGAAGGATGTAGTTAGAACGGATTTTTTACTTGGATCCTAGGGGAAATTAGGGATTAAGTCCTTAGGGAATCACCCCGTATAACACCCTCACCCCCGTTTTGAAAATAATAAACCCAAAATTATCTAACCATCTGGTGCGGAGCTTCACAATACTTTCACTTGTACTCAATACTCAATGCTCACTTGTAGAGTGTGTTTTTCTTGCTGATTACGGCCATCAGAGTATTTTCCTGTAGATTTTAAGAAGGGCTATTGGATATAATTTGTACCTACCTTTCAAAAGAGTAACTACGACTCTAGTGAAGGTATCTACTGTCTTTCATCATACCTGTATTTTCCCGGTATTTTGCCTACACGAAAATTCCTTCTTTCAATGGGCTACAATTCACGTATGAAACGGGAGGCCAGACGGGCGTGATGAATCCAGTTTGTTACACACTGTCCGCCTCGAGCGAAACGTTACTTGATTCGTCTGTTTGTCTAATCGTGGGGGGCGTCTGTTTCCGTATGGGAAATCTTCCGTTACGGAAAGTTTATATGATTCCATCCCATTTACACTGCCATCCTGAAAAAAATTAATGAACATTTCCTGACAATAGGTACCTAGTATATCTAATATGCCTATGCCCCTAGCTAGCTTAATGGGCCAAGGACCCATGTAATTCAGTTTTTCACATTTTTCTCAGCCAATTTTCGACCGATTTTGATGCAGTTTGCGGCATTCTTCTTGTCATTCAATTCTTCGACCATCTAGGGAGAGTGTCTATGTATAATTTTAAGTTCGTAATTTTGAATTTTTCACGTCCTTCTTTAAATGACAAATTGGCATAAAGGCACATAGACTCCGTAGAAAATAAAAAATAGGAAGAATGCCGCCAAACGCATCAAAATCCGTTGGAAATTGGACGAGAAAAATGGAAAAAACTGTGCAACGCTAAGATGGATAGGGGAGGGGGTAGGGGGAGGTTATCCGTATTTTAAACTTATTGGTCCTAAGTAGTAATAATGTTATAGTAAGATTTCTTATCAACCCTTCGGTAGCGGAGATTTAGGTATTTTTGAGGACGTTTTGGGCTCCGTCCCTTGCTCCCTTAATGCCGAAAATAGTAAATTTGTTAAGTGCCAGTTCGACAATCCATGATCTCACCTTTTTACCTACCTACCTACCTACCTAATAGAATAAAATAGGATCAAGGTACCTAAATTAAAACGTCCTTGGTGCTTTGTTGTGCTGAAGTTTACTTTGTAGCTATAGGGCATTTTCCTTGTTGAAGATTTAATAAATACCATTCTTGGTTCCCGCAATTCTGTATTTTCTGTGGACGCCAGTTGAAACAGTTTGCTCCTTGTTGGTTGAAAGTAGATGTTACCGGTATAACCCCATTTTCAAGCGAAAGTAGGTACATGTGAAGAAAAAGTTCAGACATACGTACTTACTTGTGCAATTTACGCTCATATGTAGCTATAAACTGACACAAAGGACAAGAAACTTCGACACACTCTCCCTGAAGCGCCACACCCACTACGAGTACATATTTGTAGCTTCTAACCCCTTCAGATTCACAATACACGAAATTTCCATACTAAACCCATCATATTCAGGGCTCAGACCTTGGAAGAACACACCTCCGCCTTCTTTCAACTGTTTTCCTTTTGTATATTTATTCGTGATTCTAAATAAAGAAGCTGCGACGGTGGGGTGACCAAGGACATCACTTATTTCTTCATGTAGGTACTATCTCTCTTAA
The DNA here is from genome assembly GCA_030264115.1 of Lygus lineolaris. Taxonomy (NCBI): domain Eukaryota; kingdom Metazoa; phylum Arthropoda; class Insecta; order Hemiptera; family Miridae; genus Lygus; species Lygus lineolaris. The sequence goes on from JAEMON010000012.1 coordinate 12,979,790, forward strand.
GTACTAATCTAATCTCCCTCACTAACCTATTAATAGATTGTTCAGAACACAACACAGAACGGCGCCAAACAACCAGCAGAAAATCAAGTTCCATCAAGAAATCGAAAGTCCATCATCAATCTCTCAAAGTGAACAAATTTGTTTGTCGGCAATATTGATAGGAGGTGAAATGGGCAAGATAGCATTCATTGGAACCATTGGCACATCCGTTGAGTTTTTGAATGTCAGTTTAGCATTGTGATAGGTGTACCTTTGCAACATAAATATTATGAAGCTTGCTAGTAACATTATGTGCTATGTTAATCTGTCTATTAACACCAATTTATGTTTTTTCAATTCAACAATATATTATTGAATAGTGTTTCACAATTGATCCCTTTGTTTCTTCTTTTAATACCTGGAAATGTTTTACTAGATGATACCCGTGTGAAGTTTTAAGAATGTTTTACCGTGCCTGAAGAAAAAATGTCTTATCATTGGAAAGATAAAAGTCAGTTAGTTATTTTATAACCACTTAACTAATTATGATGATGGAAGTTTGATTGCCTTTTTAGCCCGAAGATATCAGACTAAAGATAGCGTTGTTAATGATTTGTTAGTGGAAAATGCGAGAAAATTTCCTACCTCGGTTGTCTTCTGAGCTCCGACAGTCACGTCTCGTGACAGAAGTTAATATAGTTGTCGGTTCTGTTGTTATATCACGTGAATATAATATGACACTTGGCTGACAGACCTGAAAAGCGTCGCGTGCTTTCAAAGGTATTCCGCCTTTCTCCACGAACTCTTTGGAAAAGTGCAGTTTCATATTTCATTTCCAATGCGTTTTATCCTTGTAATACGAGAAGGAAAAATATGAGGGTTTCTGGGGTAATTTTTGAAGACATGGTCGAGTAATTTGAGCTCTCAAAGGGTCAGTAGGGGAACATTTTTTTAATTTTTTTTGTTTTTTTAGGGTAGAGGGACTTTTTGGTTCTGAGTCTCAGCTTCCCCCACTGCGACCTTCAAGATCTATTGTGGGTTCAGTAGGGGAATTTCGAAGTTTTTCATTCAACGTCTTTTCATCACATTGGCTTCCTCATCGCAGGAACGAATTACGATATTTTGTCATTAATCACCATCTATTAGGGATGCCTATAAATATGTCCTCAGAATGTTTGACTCTACCTGCATATGTACAAGCATCAGTGATCCTGTATTAATTTATTCCAGTCCGCCTCCATTAACGCTCGTCGAATCGAAATGTTTGCATCCACCTGCTCACTTTAAGTCAATTTACAATGGCGTGAACATTAAATTGTAGGCTACCTAACAATATGTGTCGTGATTATGACTGTTTTCAGACGTCAGTATACAAACTTGGGTTATCGTCAAGCTTGTTATGACGTTATGAGGCAAAAATGGCTGCTCCACATTCACTGGCGTTTCCCTTTCCTGTCACATTTCCGCCATCCTTGATATGGAGGGTGATGAAATGAGCTAGCTGGATAGGACAAAATAATGGCTTACCGGGCTAGTAATTGCCCTATTGGGCTATCCACAATAATTGGCTTTCGTGATGTGCACCAGAAATGGAGTGCGGTTTGCGGGATGGGGAACAAAGTACCAGTACGACGAGAAAACACGATTATGAATCGTAACAAACAGATTGGTTTGCACAAACTCGAAAGTATAACCTATTCACATGGAAATGGTCTGTTGGGCGATCTATCATCCCAACAATGGCCATATTATCAATATACCACCAAAATTATGATTATGTTTGATTAATAAACATACCTATTAGTTTTTTCCGAGAAAAAAGTGGTGAATATTTCTGTTCTACCACCTCCTACTCACGGTGTTGATTTCATCCCAACATCGTTTGATTAAGTTAATTACTCTTTCATGTTTTCGGTTTATTATTTTCTGAATGATCTGATCGTACAACCGGTGCTTCTGAAAGTTTTTAAGTAACGAGAATGATTTTTTGCCGTGGGAGGGTTTTTTTCGGTCGGTCTGACTTCCGCCGTTTGTCGTGGGAAACTGGTCGTTTTCACTTCTTCAAAGTCTACCGAGCGTGCTGCTATGGAAATCGGAGCTTCTTTCTCCCCACTAAAGCATCCCTGACCGAAATACCTTTTTTTCTCTGGTTTCGGAGGATTAATCGTATTTTAGAGACAAAATCAAGGTTAGGTTTTCAGAAACGTCTTCGGACGCCATGCTAAGTGAATGAAGATATTATAGTTAATTGGTCGAATAATACATAAGTACCTATGGGATTTGGATTGGATGGTGTGACACCCAGTCAGAATTTATTGCTGTATACAACCTCTGACTCGATTTTCATGCAAATCAAACCTAGGTACTTGACATATGACCTAGGCACATTTTTATTTACAAATACTATGAAGATTACCTCAAAAATTATATTCATCGGTTTTTCTCAGAGTATCACAAATAGAGTATCTGGTCAGCGGACCCGGGAGAAATGGAATTACCGCGAATTTGATTTTAACTCGCCGTAAATTAAAAAAATTCACATAATTTGTGAATTAACAATATTCACATATTTAGTTGTGAATTGAAAAAAAATGCAAATTATTTGTTAATTTAAAAAATTCACAGATTTATTTGTGAATTAAAATTCACAGGTTTTCTGTAATTATTTACATTTTTTGTCAATTATTCACAAATTTTTAATTTACAAAAAGTTGTGAATGTGAATTAATTCACATTCACATTCACATTCACAAATAGGTAAAGTATGAATTAATTTACATTCACATTCACAAACAAAGCATGATGTGAATTATTTCACAACCTTACTTAAATAAAAATGTGCCAACTCTGACTTTAAGGTATTTTTCGCGATGAAACTCGTGGTATTGTCCATCTACCGACTCGAGTTTTAGCTGCCAAGAAAACTGTTGGAATCAAAGGCGACTTCACAGTATAATGACCATACCTCCTACCTGTGTACCAGGATAACTAAGCAGGGAATCCTTCGGAATAATGCTGAAGAATATCATGGCAGTCTCCAAAACCTTGCTCTTTTTGGGTGTTCAATATAGGTTGACCGGTAGCATTGTTTCCTACTACAGAAGATGGTGGTGCAAACTGGAGACGTTTGGTTGCATCATTTTGGATCATTGACAGCTTTGTGGCGGCCAGGTAGGATCATTCCTCCCATCTTGCGGTCGGGAATCGCGGTTTTGACTCGTCGGTTGTTGGCCGGCCGATCATCCGAAACCAGATCGTCCAAACCACCCGCGTGTGAGAGACAGGTGGTGAAGACTCATCCGAAAAGCGCATCGAGGAGTGCCAAAAAGTGTCGACTTTCAAAAATATCTGCTTGCACAACATTAGACATATCATAAACATAATCGGTTCGTAGAATTTCATGGCGCAGTCGCAGGAGAGAGAAAAGAATAGTACGCAAGTTTGCCTTTTACTCGGTCAGAAACAACACTAAGTTCAGATTCAGATGGGTTCTTAATTGGATTCTCTTCTTTGCCATCCCTTTGCCCTCTTCTGTTTTAGGTATTTTACTGTGGTATCATAGTAATTTTTGTTAACTAAATGATGAATACTAGTGAGAGCTTTCCAAAAACATGCTAAACCTACTATCTGGGGTATCGGATGAGCAGGAAAGGGATCTTGAAGTTTAAAAAGTTTTTCTTTTCTTATTTTCTTTCAGTTAAGAGAAATGTTATGCTGAACATTGTCTCAAAGAAGTTTTTGAGGGAGTTGAATCCGACTCTGTAAAAATTAGTCGGTAGTTCAAACCCATGAACATAGCAGAAGCCATCCTACGTAATCAATATGAAAAATAACTTTACAGGTAGTGGTACAATTATTCTAGAAAGGCGTATTGACATCCGGATAACCCGACCTCCGGCGTTCCACGAGGCCCACTGTATAGCCAAGTCTTTTCAAAGATGTGCTTAGATTGATTGGAAAACGGCTTTTAGGAACTAAGGGGTTCTTTATAATTGACAGGTGCAGAAGTTTATAGGGATAAATGCAATGGCAACAGGGTCTCCTTTGTTTCCTCCATTCCTCATTTTATTCTTCTCGAATGCCCTCAAGTTCTTTATCCGACCCCTAGTGATTCGTCACAGGCCGTCAGCAAGTTCGTGTCTATTGTTTTCTACCGTAGCTACGTGATGCGGTTTTTACTTGTCTGATCATAAAACACATCCTCGCCAAATCTATCCTCAAGGATATCTACTGGTTTTGCTGCTCGACCACTTTCGCACGCCGTTCGTTGTTTTAAAGTAGTGAACAATTCTTACTGGATCGAATGCAAAATGTCTTTTATTTTCCCAGAAAGGGGGCAGTGGTATTGATACCTTCATGTTATAGTTTTATTGTATGGAGGCGTCTGGATACGGTTGGGAAGCTGGACTCCATCATTTTCTCACCAGAAATGTCGTGCTTGTTGGGCCAGAAAGCTCCACCACGACAATGAATGACATTTATTGAGTAGAACTTCAAACCCACATAAGTACAAAATGTATATAAATTGGTTCCTTTTGAGGCATTTTCCTGTAATATTTTGAAGAGACCTGTGATATTTCGCTGATTTAGAGCTGTTGTGGCACTGTATTGACAATTTCCTCGTTTAACCCTAAGAATAGCACTCCTACGTCGATTCGACGTGCGTCCAATTTTATTTTAATTTATTTTCATTAAATTTTCTTCATGATCCATAAATCTTAAAGGTAAAGTCCCCAAGAGCAGCTACAAATGATTTGGAAAAATGATTACGTACCTGAAGATTGTTACCTATAAGTATTCAATGAGTTGAAGTATTATACTTTCATTTATTGAGATCCTCGTTGTATGAAATTTTCCTGTTTCATAGAGATGGAAACGGCAATTTAAGACAATTTTTTAGAAGGGTTTGTCGAATCGACTTGTGGGTACCTTTAGGCTGTAGTAACTACTCCGGCGTATCCTTCTATTTACCAGAAGCACAAAATTGTCACAACTTACCTCAAGTAATTAAGGTAATCTTCAATATGTTAGTAGTCAACTCTTACTTCCGGTTACGTTAGTGACGTTGGTCAATGGCTGGAAGAGGAGGTCCCAAGGGGACAATCCCTTCTGAAGGAACGGTAGCATTCTTCTACAACCCCAGCTCCATGGGTTTCATACTTCTCACTGCTATCTTCCACCAACAAGAGAGAGGCACACTTGTCATACCCGCAAATCTGCAGCACAGGGCTTGCGACTCAATTTTCGCACCCTATCCCATATTACTTGCTCCTTCTCTAAAGTTGTTAGGTATCATTTTCTGGCCACTAGCACCCATTGCTGTTTTAATAATTTATCGTGGGTGGAAGACGTAGGTAGTTGGTTTCGAAGCGTACCTACCTACTCTTATGTAAAGGGTATGGACGGTCACATTTATATAGACTACGGCCCATGGCTTGATTTCAGTGAGTCATCTCATCGGCATTTCGGATGATGACTGAGCAGACTCGAAATAAACGAGAAATCATCAACCGCCTCCGTGACCCTAATGGCCCGTGACAACATCGCAAATGTCGATCCTCGTAACAAGGACCAGGTATCTGATGTCCTTTAGATTCACCTTGTGGGGAACGATCTTACATTTGCTATGAGCTATTATAGTCCTATTTTTCATGGTTACGAGTTGTTATTGTTTATGGGGGATCATAGCTCTGTGTTTCATGGATCCTATACTATCCATGAATGGGGGTGAGGAGGGTGGGGGGGGGAGGAGACCACTTCGTTTTGCTCCCCATACACCCATCCACACTCATCAACATTTCTGAAAACTACCAAATAAAATGAACTCACACCGCCCCACCTATCCTCAATTGATCTATAACTCACTTTGTAACAAACCTATACTCGTGATTTATTATGCAGGTTTGGTATATAGTTGCTTGTACTTACCGACACACATATAGTAGGTACCTACTTGAATCCAGAGATGCTGGAGCATTGGGTGTATTGTCTCTCTCGACCTCCTTCTCAAAAACTTGAGAACTCAATTTATTATATTTGGGTCAACCTCAATCAACCTAATCATTCACCTAATCATTCTCATCAAATAAATAATAATATATTAAGAAGATAGATGGACAAACAAGAGGGAAGCATAATGGAATGATGAAGAAAACTATTGAGATGACAGTTCCAATAGTTTAAACAGCTTTGAACGACAAATGTGGAATCTGTTCAATATACTGACAGACCATTAGGTATTGATTACTACACTGTTTTCCTCGGTTCTTTCGATTAAACTGTAAATTCGGTTAAGCGGACAATTTTCGGTTATGTTTTCACCAAATTGAGACCGGTAAATTCGATAAAATCGAAAATTCTGTTGCAAAATGCGTCACAAAAGACTTTGACACTATTGTACCTATTATATTTTAGCCTATTCTATATTATTATATTCTCGTTCATTAGCCTTATTGTATCTCTTGATTAGATCCTGAGAACAACCTTCTCTATTACGGACAGACTTACTTGTTGGTTCTCGAAACTCAACCAATCATCTCTTCCGGGAAGAGATTGCTGAGCGCATCGAAGATCAAACTTCATTTTATTCGATTCAGGATTTCATGGAAAGTATGTGAAGGAGCAACTAACACTAGGTACTGTGTTCTTTACACTAAAATATAAAGCGGACCCGTTCGACGCCACCGTGTTGTGTTGTCCAACAATCTACGTAATTACCTATTTATATTAAATTCACTAATATAGTTTTTATATTATTGGTGTGGTATTATGATTGGCTGATATTATTATGAAGAGTCATATACGAACGAAGGTTTGATTATATAGTTTAGTAGGTACCTACCTATAGTTTACCCACCTATTGACTCGGAAATAGACAACGAAATTTTCGTCAATATTTTAGGTTTCTCTTCAAGATGGCTTCAGGGTGGAATGAAACTCACATACGTTTCACTTCTTCAGATAGAAATGACATATCGCACCTATCCCTCTTGTGCATGGAAATTCATAAGGCCCTATTCAGCAGAAAATCGTCCGGTTCAATTTTATGGTACAATATAATATTTAAGTAAAATCTGTGATAGGTATATGTTTTGGGTAAGTGAAGTAGTATGACATTTGCTGCACAGGACTCCCTATTCTTCCACACAAACTCTGATGAAAACTGGAAAAGTGGAAACCCGATTCCGGAATGGAAGTCAAAGCACCTTCCGTGGTGTCAATTGGAGACAATTTCCTCACTGTGTCATCGAACAAATACTTATCTAGTCATAAATACCTATTATCCGGTTACAATAGAATTTCTTTATGCCCTAACTATAACGGCTCAACCCCCGGCTTGACCCAAGTTACTCTAGAGTCAAGTAAGTAACTTAACAGTTCTGTGGACCATTTTACTGGAGCACTTGTGAATCCACAGGAGACCACTCGACGACAAAGTAGACCTGAAACAAGGGAACCACACTTCACCATCTCATGTTGACCGACATTCGCCGGAGGAAACGACTCATTTTTAGGTGTCAACACCGTCCCATCACCAGGAATTCCCCTTGTGAGGAAGTCATGAGTGTTTTACACTTAACGATGTGAAAAATTCCTGAATCTCTCTCTTATTCTGGTATGAAATCAGTTGGTTTGTTCGAAATCATGACTAAGAATGTTTGGGGTAGATAGCTGGACAGTTTAACTGTAATGAAGACTATTGATTTGGAACTGGTGTAGTTGTAAATGGAGAGAGAAATGGAAAATTAAAGCAAGAATCTCAGTTTAAGAGGAAGAAGTTCAAGAATCTCAGGTATAATATAAGATAAGGTACTGCAAAAAAATATCAATGGAGTAACTCTGGTTTATTGTAAAGGATCTTAGATTATTCTCATTTTGGTACAAATTTTTGTGCCATATCTAAACTTGCCAGACCGGAGTATGATTCGAGATTATTTTGCATTCAAATATAAATAATATTTCTGTTCCCGTTTTGGTGAAATATGGAAGGCAGTTGGGGACTTACCATCAAGATGAACCGATATGAATTTCATGATGACCGTACCATCACGTTGTACTACAGGTATCAAAATAAATGGTGATTATACTGGTACTTATTTGTACTTCGATGGATCGGATCCTTGTTAGAGCTGAGGGTCAGTATGGATTTCTTCCTACTCATTGAACTTCTTCCCACGCAATGAATTACAGCAAACATGAAATTGATCGATATTTCTCGATATATCTTTGGCAACTGTAGGGATAGTTTAATAAGGTATAGGAATAGGAGTAACATTATTCATCAATACATCACAATGTTTATACCTACAGTCACGTTACATGAATGCTAGAAAATTATGACCAAATGGTCAAGATTGGATAGATAGGGACGTAACCTGAAGAATTACTCAATTGATCATCAATGCCCTGAACCCCGAAGAAGGCCGTGTAAGGATTTTGAAAAAAAATCGGTTGCAAATTATCGACCTTCATATTGGGGTCGAGTTTGCGAGGAAAAATATGGACATTTCTCACCCCAAACAAAAGGTGGAAAACAATACAAAGGGATTCGTTGAGATTTCACGCGGTTTTGCATCTCGAAGGTGGATGTCACGTGAGTCGTGAAAAATATCCTGTTATCTCGCTCTATTGTTACAGCTCGGAATCAAGTCACACTTTCACTCATTCGGGAAAGCTAAACGTTTCAATGCCCGCGAAATGTTCTGGATGACATTTTAATAGGTGCAATTAAATTTGAATTACCTGTAGTTACGCGTTTAAATGATATTTAGTCAACATTAGTTCATGAGTTGGTCTGAGCTCTGAGGCATACCCTGGTAGATGACGATGATTGCAGTTGTAACGCAAGTGCTGACTTTATTTTTATTGCAGCAAAAAAGGGTGTAATCACATATTGTGCCACATCGTGGTACTACGCTCTGACGCACCTCGGCTATATAGGTATGTTTGTGAGATTTGTGTAGGTATGGTCGGGTTACAACACGAATAGGGACGTTGCAATACCACCCAAGTATCGACACTCGGTTTGTTACGATATTCTTCTTTCAGTATCGATATCCGATATTATCAGAAGAAAAGTATCGATATTCCAATACTATCGGAACAAGAATATCGATACTCTCGATACTTTTCCACGTTAAAAAATAGGTAAAATGTAGAGAGGTCATAAATTTATTAATTCATTATAGCAAGGAATATATTAATTGAATATAGTAAGTTTCATCTGCTATAAGTAAGTGGTTATTCAAAATAGAACAAAAGGATTATTTTAAAAAAAATCAAAGAATTATCATGTAAAATCGTAGTTGTGAATACTGCCGAGAAAAAGCGGTTTTTGCAAATATTTCGGCTACAACCTATTGGGCGATTACAATATATTGATATGCCAACAAACACATCCGGTCAATACTTGAACCAACGGCCACTAGCGCGCTCTGAACTCCCTCGGGCGGGCTGATTATTTGCGTTCATTTGAGAAGTCACGTATCACGGATATTTTCACTGTCTGGGTCTGTGGTGGGAACTATTGGGTGATATCTATCACCAAGTAGGTATCGATACTTCCGATAATTTCGAGAGAAAGAATCGATACCACGATAATATCGGATGCTATGTATAGATCCAAATATTGGTGGTATTGGAAGAAAAGTATCAATACCCCGATATATCAGAAGTACCGCAACGTCCCTAAACACGAAAATGTACAACTGGTCTCATGTCACAAAATGTGCAAATGGTTTTCGTGCCACATATTGGTAAATCCTGGTATGTATCAGCACATAAAATTGTGAACCACTCTGCAAAATTCAATTTATCTCAAAATCCTCCCCACTTCTCACTGCTCTATAAAACACCATTCTTGCCGACAGTGACGACATCTTGATCTTGATGGCTGGGAGATCAACGGTCATTTCGCTACTCTCAAGACATGTTCTTGGCCAGTTTGTTGAGAGTTGAGGTCCTCTCCTCGGCCTTGCCAGCCGGCCAGCCGATTTTGTATTTTGTTGTGATGTAGGTCGTAAAGCAATGACGATTATCGACGTGGACTAGTGGCTTATCCCCAACTACAAGCCCGCCCCACCAACAAACCCAAAGAGCTCTTCTCCACTCCTCCATCTTCGCCGTAACCCTCGTATGTACATAGGAGACCCTGGCCCTTAGCCACCCTTTGACGAGACCCTGATTCCTACTCCAGTTATCTGCGAGTTGTTCTCTAACAACGACCATGAAGCTCTTGTGGAGCAGCTACCCCATCTACTGAGCAGACCAGGGGGGTAAATGTACTGTGGCACTTCTGACAAGCTGCTAGGTACTTCAGCTTCTTCTCTTCCTCTGCTGATGCCAGAACTGATGCAACGGGACGAGAAACATAAGAGGGAGCCGGTCTGCCCATTTGTTACTTTGAAATACCGATTGCCCTGGAACCCACGTCAAGGTAACTTTATTCTTCAGTCCCTGAACATTCAACTCTTCCCAACACTCTCTATCCAGTCTGAACCTTGTTTGAGGCGGTAAAGGATCTTTCATTAATGTCCCTCTCTTCCTCAAATTCTGTGCAACACACGAACACACTCTTTTATTCCTGCCTGCGTCATCTTCACTTCAACACGATTCCTTGGTCTAATTAGAAGCTAAACATACTTTCTTGCAAGCAATCTAGAACGGAAAGGCAAGTTCTTCAACTTGTGCCACTCAATCATTAGGTGCGGTCACACGAAGTTTGTATTCCAGTCAAAAGAGGATGCGGGGTGCTGAGTTCGGTGAATGAGCCAACCAAAGCGAGTCAGCCGGTGGAGGGTTAAAAGTCAGACGATTTTTTTTTTTTTTTTTTTTTTTTTTTTTTTTTGTCCTCCTGGTTTGCAGTCCATTACCCCTGTGGTCGGTGAACCGTGAGGTCATCCGCCCCCCCAGGGTCTATGCTACCAGCCTCTAGTTCTGTCGTTGAACTGGGATTATACTTAGTTTATTCATGGAAAAAGTCCCAGTCATGAATAAACTCTTCGTTGTAATTCTATCTGTACCAAATACCTACTACCAGAAATTCCCCAACAAGAAATCCTAGAGAGACTCCTCAGGAGTTTGACTTGTGATTTTGGACTTAAAAATTCGTTTTTCGGGTCTTTATCAAACCTTGATAGAAACTACAACTATGTTCACCTTTTTCAAAGCACAATCGACAATGGAGTTGAATCCTTGTAGAGGCTGCAGTTGGAACCTCTTCAAACTATGATCCAACCTGCAGTTGAACTATTGTCTAACCAGATTTAGGCTGCAGTTGGACCACAACGCCGCCAACGAAATACCACAACGAAATTTGAAACAATGTGGATACCCATTGTCGATGCAAACCAATAGTGATTTCTTTTTTCTAAAATTCAATTTAGGCATGAATTCTCCAGCTCCCGCTTGGGCCTTCTATTTATGAAGATTCTCATTTCACTATTCATTCTAATGTTCATAAATATTCAGTACCGTTTTTGCCCCTTGCACTTGCCTCCAGCGTCAGTTTGTGTGAGTTTACTTACGGGTGTACTGATGTAAGTACATGAATATGAATTCTTTCTCACTATTTCAATTTTTTTATTTTTAAATAAACTTTTTTATTTTTTCCTAATTACTCCCGAGTCTATATTAACGAAGCATTGTAAATTGTAATCTGTTTTAATTGAAAACTCGATTTAATGCATTTTTACTCAGCGAACGGATTCTCGAATAACGAACTTTTGCAGATTTAGCTTTATGTTCAGCAGGAATTCGCTAAATCGAGGCCTGAGTTGGTTGTAATTCGCTACCTACGTTTCAGAGTCACGGTATCTTGGTTTCTTGAATGGTAATTCAACTGGTAATCCAACTACTCGCGTGACATGCACTTGATAATAATAGAAGTCACGATATTAAGGAATTAGGGTCGGAAAACGCGCCTCTGCCGAGAAATCCGACTCTCGAAAGGTCACATTTGGATTCCTTTTTTCCAGAATCGTCTCACGCTGTTTTTCTCCTCCTTCCCTCGTCTGGAGAATGTTTTATTCGCGGGTAGTTTCGAGTTTAAGATTTTGAGTTGAAGATAGCGAGGCGAAAGACACGCTCGGTCTAGAGAACCTACTCGAATAAATTCGAGCTCTGAGCGACTCATTTCGGTCTGAGAAAAGGTTTCGTGAGCGCCGGAAGGCGAGAGAACAACGACTGGAACTGAAAAAAAGAGGTGTAATTGCCATCGAAATGACCGTAAAACGCTAAGGCACTTTTCGCTCAACTTGCTGTACGGAAAAACCGTGTGCTTCTTCTGGTGGGGGATCTCCTAGGTAGGTTTTACCACTTAGATATTGCATTCGAGGGCTGATAGAATGATGGTTTCCACCCTGAAAATCCTTTCTAAGAATTCAATATTGACTGACCAATGTGAGTTTTTGTTACTTACTTGTCGGTTAATTTTAAGCATTATTTTATGGTCGTTTATTATTATTATCATCAGGAGGAAATTGTGAAAGTTTTGAGTGTTCTAACAGCGTTCGACAGCGAATACTTAGTTGTTGATCCTGAGGAGGTCAGCATTACGCTCATTCGGTCTTTACTTGTCATTGTCACCACACAAAGCATCACCTAAACCTCATTGTTCCCTGATTGTCAACTGATTTTATTACTTTGCTTCTCCTGAAATGTAATTTTTACCTGACTGCGGCTAAGCCCAAAGAAAGGTAATGTGTTTATCTATATTAATATAATATGTGGTTATGGGTAGCCATTATGTTAACAAATTTCCTGAAACTTCGATTTCTCAGTTCCTAATGGACCGATTTCGCTCAAATTAGGAGGGTGGTTGAGGGCTGACTCCACGACAATCACCTATAAATTTCGTCACAGTTGGATAAGTAATGGCTACTGGGCTCGCGCAAACTTGAAATTTATTGTCATAGGCATGCTCCGGAGCTATTCTACCAATTTCGCTGAAATGTTCACTAACTGATTCTATACGTCCATGTTACAAAAGTGAGGAAGCTATACTGCCCACCCAACTTGGCAGACTTTTTTTAGTATTTCATTCCAACATGTTTTGGGAGTTGCCTCATTGGAGAAATACGGTGCGAGATAGTTTGTTGTGGGCTGGTCTACCTGGTCACAGGATAGTGTTAAAAAATGCTGAACAAGTATTAGTCAATTTGTCGTAAGGTTTTCTATCTTTTGTAGATGTATGTGAAACGGATGAGGGTTTTTAACACAGAATGTGTTTTTGCGATCACCAACCGGTTAAAAATCGACATTTTTTTTTTTGCAAAAAATAAAAAATGTAAATTAGCAAGTACCTACTTAAGAGGTGAATAACATTCTGGAGGACCAGCTATTAATAGAGTATACCTAATCGCATATTTATAAAGCTCAAAAAAGAACCGCAAAATTCTATGATTCAATGATTCTGATCAATGTACAGTCAGCCTCATGAATGTACCTCCTTATCTTTTTATTGTAGATTTATTAGTTTCAACTTATTTTCGCCCGTTCACGAGTTGGTGAAAGCTTCATGTACGAATGGGTCGAACTCGTCCGAGAAATAGTTTTCGAAGAAATAGAAACGAAATAGAATTTCTGAAAAAGGGACATTGGGGACAGTCGGGGCCCAAATGGGACAGAACGTGCCCAGAAGTCGTGGCCCCGCCTCGCCGCGTCTGCGCGCCCGTTTTGCCCACCTTCAGGAGACTTCAACGCTTCTCAGGTCTGAAATGAAAGGATCTCGTCGGGTCGGATGACCGTTAACTCCGATTCGGGAGGTTGCGGTTTCGTGGAGTTGATTAAAAATGGAAAGCAATTAGATATCAACCAAAGAGAGAGATAATGGAAATTGAAAACACAAAATGTCTTCGTTATAATTATTTACATAACTGGAGAGAGATTAGTGTTAATTTGGAAAGTTCCCTTATTAATCTCTCGCCGAGCCGTATCATATCCAATACAACATGTCGTCCTCTTTTCTTTCAAGTATTGAGAGCCTTGAAATGACCTACTGGCCCTTCTTCAAAAACGAATGAGACCACCCACCGCTTCCCACAAGGGTTGGACAGAAAAAAAGTCCCATTCATGCAGCATGAGTTGATGAGCGAATTTTCAAAGAATTATTTTAACCGATTTGGTGGGTGATTCTCATAGGAAATTTCACGCTGATTCCGAATACACCACATATATTACTATGTTCCTATGTTAAGATGGTAATTTACACCGAAAACCTCAAAAAACGCCTTTTTTTGAGCGATTTTTGACTCTAAATTTCCAAAATTTGAACCCATGGAGTACTCCAAAAATTATGGCCAACGAACTTAACCTTTCCTTTGATATTATGGACATTTTGAAATTTTTTTGGAATTTTTATCTCGATCCATCAGTCAGATATCGTCTGAAATGACACATACATAAACATATACCTATATAAATATATTTATAAAAGTGTTAAATTTCATTAATCGTTTTAGAATGGTCTGAAACGGATTTCCATGAAGAAAATTTTGAAGCCATTGCAATAGCTTCATTTTCTTCAAAAATTACCTTAAAAAAAGCTAACAATTGGCTAAATGAAACACGATTTTGAATGGCAAATCCACTGAAATACAAAGGTCATACCTACACAAAACAGTAGGCGTCTGAAAAATTATTGAGCTCTCTGATCTAATGAGTCGAAAATTGAACACATAGATCAGTTGAGTTGGAAAGAAAGCTCACAAATGAGGTGAGTACTAATTATATATTATTGTGAAGCAGAAGAACTTGGAAGGATTGCAATATAAATTGAAACCCCGTTGTGTAATAATTTGATGGTATTCTTTTACGTGTAGGGAAAGTTGACTAAAAATATAACATCTATTAGATATTTTTCTTATATACCTACCTATATTACGATATTTGCTCATTGTCCTCGATCAGTGACTGTCGTTAAAATGAAATGTATCTAAGAGTCCGTCTCTCTTATAAGGGTCTATTTGAATTTTGGGCAGCTGTGCACGAACTCCTGGATTTTCATGAAGACATCCGGTTATGCGTGGGAGTCAACTTTGGGGCGCATCAGAAAGGACCTTGGGATTCCGTTCTAGTTCGTAACAACCCCATTCGAAAAGGCAGACGGTCTGTGCAGGCTCGTAAAGAACTGCACCAGCGGGGAAGTACCGTTGTCAAAGACGCTAAGACGACCCCCTTCTCTTCGGACATCCGAAGCTAGGTATGCACTTTTCCATGGTACATCCCTCGGTAGAGCAGCAACTGTTCCTGGACTGACTTCCAGACGAAAAACCAACGGTGAAATGAACCGCTGCATTCGCAGGTGTAAGACACGTCTGAGTCTGGTTGTTTCTTGTCTTTCTCAGAAGGACAAATTGCAGACCTATCGTATCGGCATCTACTGTACATAGTTCAACGAATTACACTCATCTTAGAGTGCTCTTTTCAATATTTACTTTCCAAGCCCTCTGAATATTTAAAATAAAAGTATAGCCATCGACCATACCCAAGGTTCTTAAATTTTACTATAATCATCCTCGAAAGATTTCACCCACCTTCTTTTCGGAGGTCTGATGCCCAGTCATAGGGATATCAAGATGCATTTCTTAGGACGCTCTCTGGCAGCTGTCTACGATTGAATTGGATGCCCTTTCGGCTCTTTGGTGGTAATTTGCATGGTCTGGAAAGTTATGGACTACTGCTACTTGGCAAACGAGAGCAAACCGAAAAAATGCAAGTAGGCGTGGCAACTAGCTTCTTCGTACTCAATTACTTGAACAAAAAGTTCATTTTATCTTCACTGACAAACATCAAGACGATCGAAAACCCCTCCTTTTATTTATTTATTATTATTATTATTATTATTTATTTTTTTTTTTTTGTTGCAAAAGTTATGCATGCGTAGCAAGGATTCGTGAACTCAAAAATCTACTGATGGACACGGAATCAAACGTGTTCAGGAAAGTCCGAAACGTTAAACGAGAGTGAAATTTTCGAATTTGGAGGAAAACAGTTTCCACTTCCCAAAAGTGATAAAGAAGCTTCTGCAACCTTATAAGGTAGACTCAAGGAAGCAATATAACTTGGTCAAAATTATGACAGTTCATGGTTACTATTATTCATCCGATAAATAATCCTACTTATTACCTACTTAATATCTGATTGACAGCTTTCCAAAAGGCACAATGTATGAGCGAGAAAAAGTCTTGAGATCCTCAACTTCTGACGTCAGCCGTCTTGCCGTTTCTAGTGCCTGATGATAGCTATAATTATGTACATTATTTGTTCTATTTGTATATATTATGAATATAAATTCAAATTCATTCCACCTAGTGTCACCTAGTATCACAAAACCCACTTGCGCAAACAGCACTAAAAAGACCGACGACGCATGATGAGTGCCGTTAGAGCTCGGTAATTACGTGAACAGTTAAACAAAGTCTTCATTATGGGAGAGGGACTGAAAGGAGCCGACTGACCAGAGGATGGACAGGGGAATCGACGCGTGTCGAGGAAAAAATAACAGCGCCGACGGTAGCTGGGAAGAAAAAGCTGTTCGCGTCCAAGAAGTGGTGGAACGTGGAAGTCTTGTATTCTGGATATGAGACGCTCCCAAGCCGGAGTGATTAATGCGTGTTAAAAATGGTGGTTAATCATGAGAAAATCCATGAGGATTCCAGATTGTATGTTAGTACTCTTCAAAGGCCAATCTACCTAATAGGTATATATGTAGATAAGTAAACTATGTTTTGGGGGATCTTGAGGGTTGGTCCAAATTGAGAAAACTCCTTTACGCCGACGTTTCAAACAATTTATTGTTCATCTTCAGGGCTTAGGGAATTAAGTGTAGAAACACTATCTCACATCACACATTACTTGGGCATGAAACTACCCAGAAATACAGTTGAGCCATTGTTGAGCCAAAACAATGGCTCAACTGTATTTCTGGGTAGTTTCATGACCAAGTAATGTGTGATGTGAGATAGTGTTTCTACACTTAATTCCCTAAGCCCTGAAGATGAACAATAAATTGTTTGAAACGTCGGCGTAAAGGAGTTTTCTCAATTCGGACCAACCCTCAAGATCCCCCAAAACATAGTTTAATTTGAAGTGGTCGAGATCGTCATACATTGATAAGTAAACTTGCAATTGTAATTCAGTCTCTGCATTGTTCAGGTTCATGCTAATAGGAGTCTTGCCCTAATGAAGTCGGGGTGCAATTGAAACTTTGTCAACCTGCGGTAAAGCATGAACTTGGAACCTTGCCAAACCAAGGTCAAGCCTACGGGTTATACCTTTTTAACCCTAGATTACTACCCTTCAAATCTGATCGCTTATTACCACCGACACGTCAAAACGACGTACATACCTCAAAAATATTCATTTCCGCTGAAATTCTGAGGGGAATCAAGTGACCAAAAGAATAATCCCCTATCAAAACATCGGAACTTTATTTATATTCACTTCTGATAAGTATACATTACATATTATTGTTGAAATGCAAAAATATGATTTTTGTGGTTTTCTCGTATCGCGATGAAGATAAACAGTTTGACTAGAAGGCTGAATACCATTTAGAATGAACTAACCACAGCGATGAAAGGAATTGAAATCTTCTTCCTTCAAAATAAAAATATTTCTTTTCAAAAATTCACAAATATAATTTCTGAAATCACGAATCTAAACACTAACCACAGCTGAAATAGGAACTGAAATTTCCACCTTCCACAATACAAACGAATAATCTATGTTCTTATAAAATTCAAAATCCAGAAACATAACAGATAAAAATTAGGGTAAAATAAATTCTCTAGCCCCTCCTGCAGAAGTATTCTTTTGGGGCATTCTGTTCAAGCTTTTTGCGAATGCTCACCGCAAGTAAACTTGAAACAAGAGGAGCAAACCGATTTTGTCATTCTCTTCCTTTTGTTTGAACAAAATGAGCAATAATGCCTCGCACCATCTTCAGCTTCTATTTGACGCTGCCTTCTTTCGATATTTTGCAGTTGAAACTTTGTCAACCCACGGTACAGCATAACTTGGAACCTTTCCAAACCAAGGTCGAGCCTGCGGGTTGTATACCTTTTTAAACCAAGGTTGAGTCCGTAGTTCAAGGTTGATTCTGTTGACAGTTGGAAACTTGGCGAACTAAGGTGGAGTTTAAGAGCGAACTTTTGCATACCAAAATTATTGACCTTGCATTGTTTTTATTGTCAAACCAAGTGTAATATTACCCCTATAATGATACTGCCATCTATTTCACTTATCGTACACTACGCATTTTTCACTTACTCTCAGCCTATAAAGACAGGGATATTGAAACGATCAGCTGATAGGTTTGAGCCAAGTCGGCGCTCTTGGCCTCCATCCCATTAAAAATTCCCGATCCGTTCGAAAGGCAGGTCCCGTTTCCTCGCATAAAACCAGACAAACTGGTGAATCCCCCCTTTTAGATACCTTGCCCGGCCACTTTACCGACCGATATGTCGGCCACTCGTTACCGGCACGGCAAGGTACGTTCATTCACGATCTTCTTCTCGAGAACTTCTCCATCTTGGGGATGAGGGGATCGTGAGCATCATTCCGGCCAGAAGATGAATTTCCACCTCGGCCGTGAATTCAATTTGGTGGTGACCACATCGGGTTCGTTTATCGTTTGGCCTTGGGGGAAGGAAATGGGTCATCAGGTCACTAATGACGGAATTTATATGACTGCCTTTGTGATATTGCATTCCAACTTTCCAACTTTTGCATGAGAAACGTGACCTGGATACCTATTTTATAGATTTATGGGATGAAGGGGATTCCGTTGGGTCTTGGCAATTTATGCGTCTTTCTATAGAGTTTATGACTCACGCATCTGAAAGATAAGAAAACCTTATGGAGGTGCAACATTCGAAAAACGTTTGTGCCTTGGAAATGGAATTTTCAACGGTGCATTTCGTTTTTCAACGCTTCCATAACCAAGATATTTTCGTGACTGTTTGTCAGTCGAGCTGTCCATCTCTGGCCAATTGCTGCTCTGGACGACATTGAAACTATTCGTCCTATTTGGGGGAAATATAACCCCTTAGACCCCCTGAATTTCATCGCCGTTGGAGCAACGTTGTGGTATAATCACTGGAAACACCCAGAAGTCCTCCTCTGTCATGCCGGATCTAAAATTATTGTACCCATTTTATAGTTTCAGCAAAACTAATTGTTAGTTATTGATAGTTTGTTATTGTTTGTTAATACCTTCAAAGTTTATCATAGAGTGTTAAGAGAGTGAAAACCAAAGATACAAGCCCAAATGCCCACCCCAATTAGGGTGAAGCATACCAGAAATTGCAGGAAATGGGGAAGAAAGAGGGCAGGAAACGAATGGGAAAACCAACCATGGTAATGTACTATAATGATCAAGGCCAAGAAGGAATTGAGGTACTTTCGCATTATACGGGCGCCACTTATATACAGCGCGCTGCGGGGGTTAGGTTAGGTTATTATTTAGGTTATATTATAGGTTATATTATTTAGGTTATTAGTTAGGTTATATATATTAAAGTGTGTTTTGTATAAATATGTGTTTTTTTAATTGATTTCCGGTACCAAAAAATCCTAAAAATGTAGTGGCGCCCGTATAATGCGAAAGTACCGGAATTGAAATTATATGCAGCAAACAAAAATATTTATTTATTTATTTAAAAAAATATTTATTCTGACAAATTGTCTACATTTACAAGCATCACTACAATTTCATACTAACCCTGACGATGCTGTGAAGCGAAAGCGCTTGTTAAATATATTTATGAAAACTGCAGAGGATAGCCTGAAATTATGCCTCACCCTCACCACAACTTCACCATGACCACTGTAAAACAGCTTGGAGAGGTCATGGAACTTGAAATTGGGCGGTATAAAATATAAATAATAGTGTTATTACTTGGTACTACAATGGCGCTGGCTGTGCCAGTATGGCGCCAATGAGAAAATTGGTGTTCGGTGCCGATTCTTAGTTTTTGCCCTGTTTCTGGAAACATTGTCAGTGGCATTCAAATTTCGGTACATACTCACTAATGAAACTTTTTATCAAAGAGAGAGAGTTGTTTGTTTTCATGTTTCGAACCACCCGAGAGAAAATAGCTTTATGACCTGTCCATGTCTGATTTGGACAAACCGACAGATCAGAGACAGATTCGTCCCTTGCTCAGACCCCTTCCAGGATGGTCATGTATATAGCTGGATATGATGACACCCATCAAAGAAATCCGAGGTCATTCTCGCCGTTACACGTTAACCTGATTCGGGGACTTTCGCTCGTCAAACGACTTTTTTGGACGTTGATAAACGGGAACCGCTCGTGCCAACAAGATGTGGGGCAGACGTTGCTTCTACAATAGAAATAATTCTCAAGAAACTTGAAGAAAGATCCATAGATATGTAGATGAACTTACCAAGCCTGTGATACCATGAAGGTATTGATTTCATCTTAACTTTTGTGGTCAGTTTTGCAAAACACCATTAAAATTTTGTTTAAAGGGGTTAAAATGCTTCATTTTCACAAATTTATTATTTTTGTTTATTACGACATCATAATGTCTATAGATGATGGAATAGACCTTATTATGATTGAAAGGGTGGCAGGTTTCGATGAAGAATGGTTGATGGATAGTGAAGATTCCGGTGAGAATTGGAAAATATGCCATTGAGCAGTTCATCCTTCATCAATCACATAATCCATTTCTTATCAAATTTTAACTTGTTAATCACATCTGAAGTTAATTTTTGGAACTCTATTGTAGATTTGGGGTATAAGTTGGTTGAGTTCCAAAGATGAGTTCTTGACGACTTCTTATTTTTTCTCCTGATTTACAGGCTTCTTCGGGCCTAAAACATGGAAGAAGCGGCCATTTTTTTTTTTTTTAATTCTCTAAAATAACACTGAGGAACTAATAATTAGTGAAGAATTATTCTTCACAATACTGAGGGATGAGCAGTTTTTTCCTCAATTTCTGTCGTGCAAGGATGACTTCGTTTTTCGAGGGATCAGATTTCCAATTAGTTCGACTCACATGGCTCTAATAGTGAATTAATTTCGGAATTCGCTCTTCATAGGGCTGCAGCCCCGGTATAAATTTTTTTCACTTTCCTCCCCGACGATTGCTGGCAAAGTTTGCATTCACTACTTGCTCACCACATTGTCAATCATCATTTGAAAAAATCCTGTTAGCAAATTAGAATTTCGTTTAATACCAGTGAATTTTGCATCTTACCTACTGATGATAACCCACACTATTTTCCAGCCTGTTATCCTTTGAAAACAACTTCTTGAAACCTCCATGGCTTTGACCTGCGGGACTCCGCTCGAGAATTCGACGAAGAGTGAAATTATTGATCCTTGAAATCGCTGAGTTGGTATTCTTGAAGATTTTCCAGGTGGTTGACTACAGCTAGCGCTCCGTCTTTTCGCCGAGTCAACGAACTAAAGTGGTCTTTAATGGCAGCATGTATAACGGAACATTTGCGTTCATTTGGAAGACGTATTAACATCTACCAAGTAACGGATACATGAGCAAAAACGAGATGTTTGTGTGAATGAATAGATTCCCTGAATATTTTTGAGTTCAAAATCAGCCAGAGCACCTAGGTAGTCAGAATCCATCAGGAATAATTATAATAAGAAACAATTTTTGCAGAAACCTCGAAATTTATTCAAAACACTATGTAAGTACATTGCAGAAGTTATGCGTGTAGCTCGGATTCGCCGCTTGCGCATGCGCCGTTAAGAACCACTACACTAATCCAATCAGGAGTATAGCACTTCATCCATACCTATATAAATACTCCAATTTTGTTCCAAAATCGGGCAACCATTTTTGAGAATTTGAGGTTAAGAGAATTTCATGTTCGCAAATTCATAGAGGACAATCTGAGCCCTACCCAACACCATCCCTTGGAGCTTAGAATTTCATTTCAAATTGATGAAATTGTGAAGTTGTGCGGGATAATTATTGGAATGCAGATCGCCTTTCCCTCTAAATTTACTTAAATTTTTCATTCAGCGGCAGATTAAGAATGAGATCAAAAGTATCCGCATGGTCTACATCGTCGAAACCAGAGTATAATGAATCATCCACGCTTGTCTCAGCTGTCAGGCTCGCGTCTCTGGACAATTGAATGTCATTTTTGCAAGCTCACACACCGCTCTTTACAGTCAGTATTCGGCGTAACCGAATGTGTGTACATTTAGCCCTCAATTATCAGCCATAAATTACTTGAGGTCAGTACCTATATTTGTAAATGAAAATTAATGGTATTCTGCTTATGTAGCATTTTGTTCCAAGAACAAAATTACTGCCCGAAATAAAAACAAATTAATTTTTTAAATAAAACAGTACCAAACTTGGAATAAAAATGTGAACTAATATTGAAAACATATGAAGGGTACATTGGAAAACCCCCCTCATCGTCATTCTGGTCAAAAATGAGTCAACAACGCTATCTGTAGTATCTCAAGGCGTACTATCCGAATATGCAGTCCTTTCCGGTGAAAAACACCATCATCGTCGTCTAAAAGCAGGTTACGCTATACCGGGGAAAAACCACTTCATTGCTTGCGCGTGTATGGAAGAACCCCATGATTGCTGTTTAAATGTCCTCTTTTCAGAACTGGACGGAGTTTTTATTATTCTGCTACCTACATTTCTTCCAAATAAATTGTCATTTTTCCAGCTCCGAAATGTATATTGCGGTTTTTGACATTTCTTTGGTAGATATTCATCATAATCCTTACTTCCAATTTGATGATTTTTGAGGATGAAATTCCAATTTCATTGCTGGGGCAGCTAGTTTTTCTGGACATATTTATTCCTGCACCTTTCTGAACGCTGAAAAAAAAATTTTTTCAACCAGCAATGTTTTAGTTAGTAGTATGGGCCGGTTTATCAATTCTCTAGTTAAATCTCCAGATAGCTAGTCACTGATTAACGATAATCAGAGATTTGACTTAGTCAGACTTTATTCGGGCTTGCAAATGCGATTGATAAACCGGCCCTTAGAGTATTGCAAAATTGTTTCCTTCATTTTTTTTGGCCATGGTTCATTACTTTCTCAGTTCGTAAACTTTCAATTGCGTTTTTCTCGAAATCAGCTTTTTGGCGATAAGGGGGGTTTTTCCCCTGCACCCTTCATATTGTTTAGTAGTGCACGCATTACTACTGAGGACTTCCCTCTAATACTTACAGAACAATAGAAATCTAACCTCATATTATTAGAATGGAATATATAGGCATAATGATCATCCTTCACTCATCTCAAAATTCGCTTAACACCTACCTAATAATTACCTATGCTAGCGAGGTTGTTTTGTCTAGTTATCTGGAAGAAAAAACAGACACTACTTTTAGAGAAATATGAAGGTCACTTCCACAGGATTGCATCCGCAGAAAAAAAGTCCAGGTCCAAACCATTGTCTACGGTCTACGAGATGAGCGATGTTTATTGACATGGAAATCTCTAGGGATCTTCGAGGGATCACATGGCTTGTTGAAGGCCACTGACGCCTCCTATTACTGCTAAACAGGATGTTTCGCCAACACTAATCCCTGTAATAACTTCCAACATTACCATACTAGTAGGTAGTAAGGTTGGACCATATCAGTTAAGTACTCAGTAATATTCCCTCTGCTCACGTTTCTTTGTAATATTTCTCAGCTCCATAGAAGCTTAGATCACTGTCACACCTTATTTCTTTAAAAACCTCTTTATATATTTGAAAAAAATTGAAATTTGAATTAATACTCGTACTAATAATCTAGCTGACCTTGAGTGTTGGTCAAAATTAAAACTCTTCTCTAGGCCGACGATTCGAACAATTTATTGTTCTTCCTCAGGGGTTAGATGGAAGTTATTTTTTCTCACGTCTCTCTCAGGAACTAACATACAGTAGATTACACAACGAAACAGTCAGAAGACTTGACCGGAGACAAGGTAGGTACCTAATGAAAAGTCCCATTCATGCAGCATGAGTTGATGAGCGAATTTTCAAAGAATAATTTCTACCGATTTGGTGGGTGATTCTTATAGAAAATTTCACGCTGATTCCGAATGTACCATATTTTTCTATGTTTAAGATGGTAATTTACATTTTTAAAAACCTCAAAAAACGCGTTTTTTAGCGATTTTTGTCTCTAAATTTTTCAAAATTTGAACCCTTGGAGTACTCCAAAAATTCTGGCCAACAAAATCATCCTTTCTTTTTGATATTATTGACATTTGAATTTTTTTGGATTTTTGGCTTGATTCCTCGGTTAGATCGTCTGGAGTGTTTTAGAATGATTTGAAACGGATTTCCATGAAGAAAAATTTCAAAAATTTGCATTATTTAAATTTTGAAGCCGTAGCAATAGCTTCTTTTTCTTCGAAAATTCGCAAAAACAAACAAAAATATCCACAAGAAACAAATTTCAAGATTAGGAGAAGAAAGTCTTAAGTTTACATAATATGCATACATATATAGTCAACTGTTGATCAATAGGGTCTGATTTTTTGCTAAGTTTGCCTACCTTCAGTTTACCGGTCGTAAAACTTTATGGCCCATCCACAGCGCATCCCCGGGGAAAAAATAGTTTTGATTCCTACAATAACGAAATGACCCATAAAGAGGTAATCTATTCATTATCTCCGCGAAAGATGCACTGCACATGCGCACATTGTAATGGGGTTCTCAGGGTAATTACTGTGCTGTCGTGTGACGACCATTTCGACAGTTCGTTGCGCACAAATGAAAAATCACCACGACCGCCCATTTGCGGCGGATGAATATTCATGCGAATTATCACAATGGGTAGGTACTAGGTATGTTCCCAGGGTGATGTTTGTTCCGAAACCCATTTCGAGGCTTTTTGCATTTCCTAGGCGTTATCGGTTTTTTGAAACAGTTACTTCGGGCTACTTCTCCACTTGGCAACTGTGTGGTCTAACGAGTAAATGAGCAAACCAAGAGAGTTCAAGATTCGTGGATTCCACATCCTCTTCGGAAATCACTACGAAATGCTTCAGCCAAGCTGATTTGGATCCTAGCTTCATCGTATCCTATAACTACGAAATATAGGGGTAACTACAGTGAGCAAGTTCCAAACTACCAATTAAATTGCATGCCAATTCTTACCACTAATAGTGAGAAATCATTAGGTATTTGTGGTATCCCACGTTTACGCATTCACAGTAACAAGAATGGACCGCAATGAAACCTTTTAGTTATTCACAACTAAACCTTTTAGTTTAGATTTGTCCAAAATTTAAATTAATTTGCCAAAACTTGAGTGAATTCTATAAATGCGTGTGGCATCAAGAATTTGCGGACACACGCTGGCAGAAATACATACCTTCAAACAGGCAGACGTACATAAAACGCATGGAACCAATTTTATCAGGAATGTCTAAAACGTGCAATGCAAACAATAAGAGGTGGACGGACGGTTTTGTTTCAATTTTTGGGTTCTACGTATCTTGAAACATTAAGCATCAAATTTTGAGGAGGGTTAAACAATCATTTGTTCGTGCTCGATTCCAAAGGTTCATTATTGGAAATAATAAACCAAAACTCGTAAGCAAGTCACTGATTCTCTTCGCCAAACCCAAATTTGGACTCATTGCTTCATGCAGTATTGGGCACATTCGAATAAATGGGTTATTCAAAATAACGAATAACGAATAATTATTCGGGTTTTTTTTAAATTCGCTATTCGAAATTAAATTATTTGAAATAATTTATTAGAATAATTCGAAAGAATCCTAATGATTCGAATAATATTGTGGTGGGTATCGTTTTCGATGGTTGTTGACTTGCTGAAGTACGAGTAGTTGCTTTCAGGCCTCCAACCCAAGTCCTAACGGGACCTTTCTTCACCAAGTCCTAACGAAACTAAAATACATACGAATAGTAGATACATGTTCGTTAGGACTTTGGTCGGAGGCCTGAAAGTAGTTGCAATCGATTCGGTAGGTTAAACACCATCGAAAACTATACCCACCACAATATTATTCGAATCATTCGAATAAATTATTGCGAATAATTATTCGTTTTTCGAAGCTTTGGATAACAAATAAATTATTCGAATTTTCCATTCGTTATTCGTAAATAAATTTTGCCCAACACTGCTATAAAGTGGCTAAAACTTCCAAACATTTTTTTATTACATTTTCAAGGATTGTGCGGACTTGGTTCCTGTTGTGAGTAGTGACTCCCCAAGAATTTCATGGCAACCGTAAGGTCTTCACATGCGCAATTATAATTACAAAATATAATAAATGGAAAATAATGTGGGATTCCTAGCAGTATTTATAAGAACACCCGAAGCTCAAGGTATCTTGTGGCTGAGGTCGTTGCTTCCAAGTGTTAATTCAAGTGCAAGTGCTCGGCAGAGTGCGGGGAGACGTCCTCCAAGATAACCATCAGATTCGCGGGAGATGCGAAGAGAAGACTCAACTCAGCGCACGTAACCTCACCGACGAATGTTATGGAATACGGTAAAAGCTGGAGTCGCCGACTGTGAAACGGATCTACGAGGCCTTGGAGTGCATATTCGCTGTGGTCCCAAACTAATACTGGAAATTTTGAGGGATATTTTGTTAAATATCGTGAGCTCATCACGGATGAGTGATAGATTCTGACTCGCTAACGATTAATCCTTTACTCCCTGATAACATTTTGAAAAATTTTGACGGTTATTGGGGAAATCCAAATAAAAGCATTTATACGGAATAAGTTTTTTGTTTTTCATACGTTTCTGGTTTCAGACGTTTTTTCAAGATGCTCGAAGCTTCACAGTACATACCTAACTAAGGCTGAGGCCATGCAGAGCGTCGTTTCTTGACATTTTAATTCATATAACAAATTCAAATTTCTTGCAAACAGATTCGATCTTCAGGCAAATAAATTTAAACTCTCGCAGATGAAGTCAGACTTTAGGCAAACAATTCTATTCAACTGCATACTGAAAGACAAATTAAATTGAGCTCTTGTAATCCGTGTTTGAGTTACTGTGATAGAATTTTAACTTCATTAGCCTAAAGTTTAGATCTGTTTGTGAGGTTTAAAAGCATTTTCCTAAAGTTTAAACTTATTTGCCAAAAGTAAAATTTGTAAAAGAAAAAATTTGCTTTCAAAAATTTGCCTATTTGCTCTCCCTACTGCATGGCTAGAACTTTTCAAACCCACTAAGGTGACCTTATAGTCATCCATGACATGTCCAATGATTAGAATTTATTGAAGTTGTGTCCTTGAGTCTATCCTGGGAAGCCTTGTATAGGCCTTGTACTTGAGGGCCGCTGGTACTTGAGGGTTCCTTGTACCTTGAGGGCGTATGACCAACCTGTCCACCCGATTTTCCATGGCTTGTGAAGTAGTTTAAGTCAACACTCCAAGACGAGGGCTGCCTTGAGTTGACCAGGCACTTGATGAAACTCCTCGCACTCCTTCTGGTCCCGGTGATTTGGAATTCGGTGCCATTATAGTGAGTTTGACTACACAGAAATTATTATTCCGCCTGCGACTATGGAGGTTGCGTCATCCGGGTGTGCTCACCCAGATAATCATCCGGGTCCGCCAGAGCCGATTTTTATTCAGAGCGGTCGTTAAGATCCTGATTGCGCCATTTGGTCGTGCCCGCTCCACGGGGCGATCCATCATTGCAAAGGGCATTTCACAGAGTCGTTCAGAAAAGAAGGTGGGAGAGGAGAGGATTTTTTCCTTTTCAAAGCCGATGATATATTGATGAAGACCTGATGACTGAGGAAAGTTGAGGATGTCACTGTCCGTCACGCCTTGATATGTGAAACCCTCTCAAGTTGGATCGTTCAGATTCATTTCGTGGGGAACGCGTGAAGTTGAATATCCCTGAGAGCGACCTGGAGGATCATCGGAACAGGATACCATCGGAAGATGAGTGTCAAGAACCACCGTTCGGACCGACCGAGGCGCACATCAGAGGCGGCTCACAGTGGGGCGAATCTGGAAAAAACCGCTCATATGGCCAATTTTCGAAAGTCGAGATTTGGTCCAAATGATGGTAGAAATGTGTTTATTGGCCACCAAACCAATCTTAAATCCAGTGCCGAGCTTGGTGAGCGTAGGGAATGGGTAGATGAGATTTTCATGGAAAGGGATTCGTCAGGAGAGTTCCATGCCTCGTTTCCCCAACTGCTGGAACAACCTATCAAGATCAGAGTACACACGTTTTTCTACCCCTATCTTTCAAAATTTGACCCCTTGGAGTATACTCCAATCATTCTGCCAACGAAATCATCTTTTCTTTTGTTATTATTGACATTTTGAATTTTTTTGTTGTTGTTGATTTTTTAGATTGATTCCAGGGTCAGATATCGTCTGGAATGACACATGCATACTTATATTCATATTCATCATGATATGAAAATTAAATTAAGGAATCGTTTAAGAATGGTCTAAAACAGATTTCCACGAAGAAAATTTCAAAAAATTGGCATTATTTAAATTCTGAAGCCATTGCGATAGCTTAATTTCATTCTACTTTTTCCTGCTGGTGTCCCTGTTGTGATAAGCTTCCGAAGAAGTGTCCCATAACGACCTTCTTTCCTGTACCCAATAAATCAGCAAGTCGATATCCATGTCGAAATCGAACAGCAGAAATCAGAAAGAACGCAGAGACGCTCAAAACTGCACTCACAACGCCGAATTCCGCCAAGTAAATAATCAGCCGAATTCTGCCTCCAGTGTAAACGATATCTAAGGGGTCATATTTTGAAAAATCAGGATCAAAAACTTAATTTTTGATGTTTTTGTGTAAATCACCATTCTGAACGTAGGAACATAGCTCAAAATTTCCTCTGAAAATGATTGTGCATCAACTCATGCTGCATGACTGACACTTTTCGTTGTTTTTTCCGTTTGTTTTTTGTTTTTGTTTTTTCCATTCTCTCTATCTCCACTGATTTTTTTGTTTCTGTTTGTTGAAGGTGAGGGGATGCCAGAGGCGTGGGAGATGGAGCAGCGACGCTATTCAATCGCTGGGGACGAGCGACTTCCCCCGCCCTCCCGCGGGATGATCCCCTCCACCTCCGAAGACCTCCACGCTTGGTCCATCTACAGGTAATCAATCAATCAATCAAGTTTTATTTGCAGAAAACACATAGTGCATATACCTACAATAGTCAATAACATGTGAATAAATAAAACAGTAAAGTAGTAAAGTAAAAATCACATTTAATAAACACATCACATTTAAAAATTTTAATTTTTTCACATTTAAAAAGGCTCCACCCACCTTAGGATAATTTTTAAAAAATTCAAAATTAGCACGAATACTTCTATAAATTTCCTTTGGCTAATTATTGAAAATAAAAATAAAACTTGACTAGGTAGAAAACAATATTTCATGTGCAGATATACTTTAAATTTCAGCACCTTCAATGCCTGTAATAAAATCCTGAAAACTATATACGGTGCAGTACGAAGCAAGTATGGCGACACTAGGCTCTTGAAAGCCTTGCTGGTCACAGCTTTCAACTTCCTAGGTACTGCATTGAAAAATTGTATAACCCAATAATTCACACTGTTTCGAGTATTTTGCGCATGCGTAGAGGTTACCATTGATTTCCGAACGGATTCATTCATATGAGACCACCTAGGTTCTAACCCGCGTAATCCTTAAAAATGTCACCAAAATCTGTTGAAAAATATGGGAGTTATGGTTATGGCAATAGGATTCGCAGACATAGACAAACCGACAGACAGACAAGTAACCAATGTTGTTCAAGAAGGTCTAAAACTAAGAGGAAATTTTGATTTTGGAGGACAAACATTTTGCATCTCCCCCAAAAGTGATAACGATTCGCAATGCTTCTGTTACCTTAGTAGGATTGGAAGCAGAACTAGCTGCATGCACAAAGATGAATTTCCTTCAACTTGTGAATAGCTAAATGGATTTTGACTGACGGAAGTGGAAGCAAGAAAAGTTCCATTCATGCAGCATGAGTTGATGAGCGAATTTTCAAAGAGTAAATAGCATAAATATGGTTCTCACATTATTATGTTCCTATGTTTAGGATGGTAATTCACACCAAAAACCTCAAAAAACACGTTATTAGCGATTTTTGACTAAATTTTCAAAATTTGACCCCTTGAAGTACTCCCAAAATTCTGGCCAACGAACTCACCCATTCTTTTGATATTATCGACATTTTAAATTTTTTTGGGATTTTTTATCTCGATTCCTCGGTCAGATATCGTCTGGAGTGACACATTTATATAAATATATAATATATGAGAAAATGTTAAATATCAGGAATCGTTTTAGAATGGTCTGAAACAGATTTCCATGAAGAAAATTTTCATTACTGAAATTTTGAGCCATTGCAATAGCTTCATTTTTTTCGAAAATTTGCCATAAGTACAGGTAGATCCATCCATTGATCGATGGGCATAAGTTCCCTAATCAGCTAAGTTGGAAATTGAGCTTCGAGGTCTTGGTTGATCTCCCAGATCAGTGGTACACAATATTATCATCTAAGAGTGGACATGAGAGAAGTGTGGCTTGAATATCAAGTTTAAGCGCTTTTGGTGAAGGTACTGGATTTAAAATACGTGTTGAGTCACCATTTTTTCACCAGCTAATGCTATTATGACCCAGTAAAAGTAAATGAGGAAGCTATACTGCCCAGCCAGTTTGACGGACGTTTTTGTGTAGGAAGTGGTGCTTACTCAGTAACGCCTACTACCGGCGTAAACGTGATACTAAACCCGCTCAACGGATATGTAGTCAAGTCTGCCTATATTGCCAGGAGCGGGCGTTATCCATGTTGTCCCTCCCAATCCTCACCGATACAATGTATCAAGTTTGCGCTTGCGCAGTAGCTATTACTGATCCAATCATGACAAAATTGATAGGTGATTTTTCTTGGAGTCAGCTCCCAATAACCTTCCGAATTTGAGCGAAATAGGTCCATTAGGAACTGAGATACTGGGGTTTTAGGGAATACACGTTTGCGCATGCACTCACGCTATTAGAGGTCCGTTGCCGATGAAATTGGGAATTATCGTGTATGAGAGAATCACCCTTTTTTTCTACCTTTGCATTGTTATTTGAAATAAAATAACACTGCCAATACAAAGGAAAAAAGAGTTAATCGTTCGGTTGTGGAGAAAACTTGGAATAAAATCTCAGCTGTTCGAATAACAGGCGGAACACTAAAAGAACTTAACCGAAAAAGAATGAGCTGAGATCGCATTGCGAGCGGTGAAAGTAGGAATAATTTAAATAATTATTTAATCAATTCATTTCCAATTAAGTAGGTATTAAATAATTCAATCATTTTATTAATTATGCAAATTTATTCTCACTAATCAGGAGCCCAAACAGTAGTGGGTTTTGTGTTTCGTGGTGTTGGATTGGCATCTTGGACGGAATTGGCCAATGACAGACGACACCCTTTTCAACGTCACTTTCCACCAAATTACTATAATAAATATTTCAATAAATTTTCTACAATTTCATATACACTATTTTTGCCTTTCTTCATTATTGTCTCTTTTCAGTCATTCTTTCAGAATTTTTTTTTAAATGATGATAATTCCCCAATCATAGGTGACCGTCACGGGTCTAACCCGCACAATCCCTGAGAATGCCATGAAATTTGGACGACAACTTCGTAGGGTTTTGCCTGGGACGATGAATTGACCTCAGACCGACAGACAGACAGATAGAAACGGAACCAAAATTGTTCAGAAAGCTCTGAAACATAAAAAGCTATAATGGAAATTTCGATTTTGGAGGACAACAATTTTTAGCGAATTTTAGAAGAAAATGAAGCTATTGCAATGATTTCAAAATTTTTGTAATGCAAATTTTTGACAATTTTCTTCATGGAAATCCGTTTCGGACCATTCTAAAACGATTCCTGAAATTTAACACTTTTTCATATGTGTGTGTATATGTATATATTTATATATGTGTCACTCCAGACGATATCTGCCTGAAGGATCGAGATAAAAATTCCAATACAATTTTAAAATCTCAATAATATCAAAAGAAAGGATGAGTTCGTTTGCCAAAATTTTTGGAGTACTCCAAGGTTTCAAATTTTGAAAATGTAGAGTAAAAAATCGCTTTAAAAAAACGTGTTTTTTGGGTTTTCGGTGTGAATTACCATCCTAAACATAGGAACATAATGGTACATTCGGAATCAGCGTGAAATTTCCTATAAGAATCACCCACAAAACCGGTTAAAATTATTCTTTGAAAATTCGCTCATCAACTCATGCTGCATGAAGGAACTTTTTTCATTTCTTGCATGATTACATAGCTTCCTACCTTCGGTAGTGAAGAAGCCAAAAACCTACTTTTCTCCACTGTTTGCATCCCCTACTAACTACTACAGTTTAGTTCATCAGATCTGTTAACCTAATCCTTTAGCCCAGTTGCCCGGATCGCCCTTCGTTTTCGCTTTAAGGTGATTTAAGACGCTTTTCCCTCGTCGTTCTTCTTCACAGGCAGAACCTCAACTCGGACTTCACGGACAGCGCGTTGGGGTCGAGCGAGAAATCCCCGCTCCCGTACGGCAACTTCCAGCTTCGCGAGTCGACCGTCCAGTCCATCCTGAACCACCCGAGATACGGCCCTAAGTAAGTTATCACCTCATCATTCATTACTAGGGTGGTCAACCCCTGATCAGTTGAAATTGATAGGTACATAATATGTTGATGTGTCAGGGGCGGATTCAGGGGATTTAAATGTGATGAGGCTGAGTTCACGAATATGGATCACTCAAGAAAAATTGTTAAGAGGGCACGGGACCTTTCCAAAGTTTTTGATGGCAGAGAAGGAAATTTTTTTTTATTTTAGAAGAAAAATTATCGAGGAGTAGGATTTATTTTTAAGGGTAGTGGGGGTGGGTATCTACCCAAATAAACAGGCAATTTGACGATTTTCAAGTATCTTTTCCTCGGTTGCTGTCAGTGCTATCTTGTTCAAATTGTTCCAGCATGTCCTTATAGTCTTTCTCTTCAATGAAGTCGGATAGTTTTTGACATTTTCATGTCTTTGCTCTGGCACACAACC
>JAEMON010000012.1:13033082-13045231 GCA_030264115.1 Lygus lineolaris
AAAGTCAGGGAATTTTGGGATTATGTTTTTGTAGCAATCCTGCGTTAGTTTCATTCGGCGCAGAATTTAATTTCCTACAACTTTTATTTCGAAGTTTTTTTTTCGATTTCCTAGATAATTTCCGTGTTTTTTGCCCAAACACACTCAAAAACGCCGAAAAAAGGATTTTTATTCAGGGACCCTTGATATTTGTTTATTAGTGATAACCGTGAAATTTCCCATAAGACCTCAAACTAAGTCCGTTACGTTTGGGACCACCCTGTACAAGCTGTGCTCTTTCTGATGTGCCCTATGTTCTTGTTTGTTACTGATGACGGCCGTCGAAATCGATTTAACTTTGTTACTCATTATTTTCTTGGAAATAGACAACGTTTTCATTAACTCCGGTTTCTTTCTTTTTTTTTTATAGATTTCCACAACTTCGTCGCGAGTGATTTAGTTCGTACTAGCCTATAATCTAGGGTATAATATTTTTGAAGAATTGTAATTTAAAAGGAAATAACATCGTCCAGCACTTTCTTTTTGAGGAAACTTCTTATTAGTTATCTTATAATCGAAATCGGTTAAACATTAACGAATAATGATATTTTCGTGGACTACTCAGCGTTGTGACGTTTTCCTTATTCGATATACTTCGGTGTAAATGTACACTTCGGCTAGAGATAGTCACCCCGAAATTGTAATGTGACATATTAAATATAGCAGGATATGTCTAGGTATTGATCGTAAACAGCTTATCTTGTACGAGGTACTGACAATACAAGTGACACAATCCCCACCAGTTGAACTGTGATTTCATCTTGCAAGATAGGATTTAAGATAAGTTGAAAAGGAACGGAAAATGTTGTTTGCACGGACTCACACAAAGCGTAACTTGTAGAACTCGACCAGTAGCTTTCCGTCTTCGAGAAACGCAATGCCTTCGGCCCACATCGGTCTCGTCCGCGGCGTTCGTGGATTCTACATTTTGGTTTTTTGACGGTTTTTAAAATTCCCAAAATGGCCGAACTGAAATTATTGTTCCAGATCCGCAATATGAACATCAGGAACAGGAAAGGGGAACCGATGATCAACAGTTTGTCAACGGAAGTCAAGGCCGGAGAAATCCTTTCCATCATGTGCACGAATTGTAAGTATTAGGAAAGGTTGGACTACCTATGAGTTTACAATTTTATTTTCTTTAAAGCATTTATTTATGTATTATTTATTATTTTTAATACGGGCAAGCCCAATTACATTTTAAAAATAATATACGTCATTCTAAACAAGGGAACGTGAATCTAACTGAAATGAGGAATAAAAGATGAAGATTTAAAGAGAAAAGAAACCAAAAAGGGGAGGGGGAAATGAAAATGAAAGCATCCTACCTATACCTAATTGTTTCGATTGGACTTGATATAGCATAGTTTAGTATCAGACATTTCAATACCCCCTAGTACACCTACCAACGTAATCCCTTTACAAACGAACCTACTGTTCGTATAATACTCAATACAGTAACCGATACATATTTATACATTGTGTCCCGCTATCACAAGAGGTGATTGGCTACCCACACAAAACTCGATTTTTGGCTATTTGCGCACATTTAACGCGTATTTGCGCTCATTGCCGCATACTCCACAATTCAAATGATAGATTATTTTTTCAGAAAATTTCACATAGAATCTGTATCTGCACCAAAAAATGCGGGTTCCCGTTTGAAAAAACAAAGCTAGTGCTCATTGCGCACGTTTTGCGTATGCGCACGTGCGCAAAATTTTCATGTTATGATCTCACGTAAAAAATAAAGGGGAGGTTACGATCTAGAATTTTTTCTAAAATGCATACCTACTCTAAAGGAGATAGGCGGGGGGGGGGGGGGGGGGGGGGGGGGGGGGCGTACTTAGCGGGACACCTGTATTTGTTTATTTGAGAATGACACGGGCATTCGCCCAATTACAATAATGGAAAGAAGAAAGATTTTAAGAAAATGGATTTTTCGATTAAAAAAAGTGCATTGGTGGGTATGTCTGAAAATTCAATTTTTTTCTCGAAAAATCACTTTTCTATGTGTCAAAATTGATCAGGAGTGCCACCATTCGATTCAGCGTGAAAAGTTACAAGGAAAATGATACCTAACTCCTCCAGTTAAAATCACCACGTATTAACACCCAAACACTCGATTTCCTCGAAAAAACCCACTTTTTTTGCATTTAAACGTGATTTACTCCCCTAATTTCCACAGTAAAATTGTGGATAATAATTACGCTGGAAAGCTGATAAAACGGAGATGTTTTTTCCTTTCTTGCAAACAGAATTCATTCTGAAGATTTACTTGAAAACCACTGATGAAATCCATGATGAAATGGGAAATACTACAAAAATTAAAGTACAAGAGCTCAGTGAATACAGTTTCAGTAATTCACAAATGACTTCATCTTATAGGAAATTTAATGCTCTTTCCAAAAGTATCCTTATTTTATATTTTTAATAATAAATCAAGGGAGTTATGGCCATTTTAGTGGGTTAAAGTCGATAACACGAAAAAAAATTTAAAATTGAAAAAACTCACAAAAATAGGGAGTTAACATGAAAACTCTATGAGATGCTTTTTGTTGTAAATTAGTTGTAGAATCGATCCCTGAATTTTTTTACTCAAACCTGAGACACCCTGTATAATTGCGAATGCTGTACATATAAATGAACATGTTTATCCATCTATCTCTATTGGAAATCTATGAGTACTCTAATAATGCTCATTCGTGGCCATTTTTGTAAATATTGTTCATAGAATTGATGATTACAGCTTCAGTGGGCACTTGCTTGTTGGAGGCGCTGTGCGGACGGCGCTCGTACTCCGGGCAGGTGACTCTGAACGGGCTCGAGGTCGGTCGACGGGAGCTGTCTCGGACCTGCGCCATCGTCAGAAAAGGTCTTGCAAAGCGTCCACTTGTGTTCCCATCTCTTACTTTCCCCAATATCATCCTTATGATAGGATGCCAAAGTTTTCAAAATAATTTTTTTGCATATTTCAACTCCACTTCAAATTTTGCGTAACCACAAATCCAAAACTTTATAAAAATTAAAAAAGTGAAGAGCCACAATTTTCGTTAAATACTCAGACTTTGCGTGAGATTACTAGGGAAAAAGTCGAATTTAGTCGAATTTTGAGTGTGGAAGTAACGCCCGAAACGCTACTCTGATAAACTCTGACCCTCATTTACATTGCACCCGTTTGAAAGCTCTCGATGAAATGCCTTTTAGCGAATTTTCGAGAAAAACATTCAGTTATTGCAATGGCTTCAAAATTTTAGTAATTCAAAATTTCAATGAGTTTCTCCATAGAAATCCGTTTCAGACCATTTCTGAAACTATTTCTAAAGTTTTACATTTTTCATATATATATACTCGTTCATACATTTATACATATGTCACTCCATACGATAAATATCTGACCCTGGAATCGATTTAAAAATTTAAAAAAAATACCAAAATATCAATAATAATAATAATAATAAATAATTCGTTGGACAGAATTTTTGGAGTACTCCAAGGGGTCAAATTTTGAAAAATGAGAGTCAAAAACGTGTTTTTTGAGATAGGGTTTACTTGATAAATACCTAAAATAAACGCAGATTGTGCTACCACTCAATTTTAGTAAAATTTAGAAAACAATAATACCCTCATTTTGGAGGAAGGATATGAACAGACAAAGAGTCAAAATAAGGAGAAATAAAATATTATACTTTTTTTTAATAATGCATATTTATGTGAAATAAAAACATTCAGGTACAACAAATATATATTTTCACAATGCGGAATCATAACCAATGCGGATTTTCACAATTGAATGAGAGTTTAGGATATAAACCTACCGAGTACTCTGCTCAAATCAATGTAAATGGAATTACCAGATCAATGTGATGGTGAAGCTAAGTATCTACAAAGAGATAAAAAGTAGAATTAATTGAGAAAAGAATTAATGAAAAAATGAAATACCAAGAGGTAGGTAAAAATATACAAAGGACAGAAGGTTTGATGTTGGTACTCACGATGCAATGGTCTTAGTAGAAGTGTAATAATGACTGGGGGAGGCAAACCTGCCAGCCACCCTCCACAATAGAAGTTGAAAGTAGGAACCAGCATGGAGCATGGAAGACGAATGGATCGTGCAGCCATAACTACTGGGTGTTGCTCCTGGTATGGAGGAGTTTCATGGTGGGGCTGTCACACAGCACCATGACAAATCTGACCATAAATTTGTATCCCTTCCTTCTAGTTTGCATATTTTTGTGCATACTAGTATCCATATACATATACCATACCAACAATGAATCGTTGTATGAATTACAGGTGCCGTTCTCCACGGCGATCTCTCCGTTGCTGCTACTCTCAGATACTACGCAGCTTTGAGGAGACCGCCAGGAACTCGCGGGAAGATGTCAATGGCTGATCAGGTGAAGTAGCAACTTAGTTGTATGAGAACTACTAATTTACGAGTACAATTTATTATTTTCAGTTATTTTCAAGTAATTTTTCTGTTTCCTTGATTATTAGAAGCTTCAAATTCAAACATACTGCTTTCACTGGTGTTTATTTTCACTGTTGTATGTAGAGAATCGGTAAGCTGTCATTATTTAGGCAACTTTTCCGCTTTCTTTCTCGTTCCGGAAAAAGAAACCCCCGCGGGAAATTGATTGACTTGACCCAAAAGGTTCTGCTTTTTCATATTGTTATTTATAATAGTCTAACATTTGATCAATAATTATTGTCCTCATAGGTATCCATCGTCACGGAAGAGCTGGGTCTGAGTCCAGTGCTGGACACGCGGGTTTCGGAGCTGACGCCTTCCGAAGTCTCTCGACTTCTTGTAGCTCTCCAGCTCCTCGCTGACCCGCAGATCCTCCTCGTCGACGACGTCACTCAGCCGATGGACATCTTCGACACCTTCTTCCTCGTCGAATTCCTCCGGTACTGGGCCGCAGGGGCCACAGGTGAGGATATGATCATTTAAGCCCTTTACCAAACAGTAACTAAAAAAACTAACGAGTTCATACACCTATATAAAACTCGATAACGATTTTTAGGACCTAATACCCCCGTATTTAGTGGTATACGGAAGTAGGTACAAGGGTTGTACCTTCTTATGTATTAAGAAGCGACCTATCTAACAAGTAAGTAGGTAACTGCATTCTTCTTTCTTTGATCGCACATTCTTTCCTCCATGGGTTATTCGAAATCTATGTGTGAGAATGAAGAATGAAGTCATGAATAGTAGGTATTTATTAAACTTCAATAAAATAATTGTAAGATAAAACTTAAAATAGGTACAAATGGAAATGTTGATTTGTGAAGAGAAATTTTTCTGAAAAAGTGATATTTTGACAGTGATTGATGAGTCAAGGCAGCGAAAGCGTGTTCACTGTTGTGAGGTTTAATCAATTTATCCTCCAAAATTCGCTCGCATTTTACGTTTTAGACATTCCTGAACAAATTGGATCCATGTATGTCTCGTGAGTCAGCGATCATTGCAACACTCATTCATAACTTCCACAATTACCCGGTTCGATGCAATTTTCAAAAATCGTTTGGGTTAGGGCCTAGAACTTTGCAAAATTATAGTAAAGTTCCTGGCCCTTTTTTATTTCAATAGAGCGAACTTTTGAAAACTATCTTTGCTAGTACGAATGTAATGAGGAAAATATTCTCGATCGTGTTGATGTTCGACAATTAAGTAAAAACGATCGTGAACTTCTTGTTCAAGTCATTGAATCCCTACGAAGAAGCAAGTCCCACACGCACTTGGCAGCCTTTTTTGTTATTTACACATTATGTAGCTGTATATTAGATAGGTAGGTACCTATAATTTTTTTTCTTTTAACTGTTAGTACATTCTTTTATTATTTAAAAAAACGTAACAAAATTAACAAAAACAAAAAACACCAGCCTAACAGCGGTGGCGGCAATTAGTTTAGTACCAATTATTCAGTAATACATTCTCGAAAAAATATAATCAAATGTTAAATTGACGCCTTTTAACTACTGGACCATGATGTACGAAGACGATGGTTTCATCTGAACATAATCTCGTTGGCTGAACCTTGACTAAAAATCTAAATAGGTAAGCTGGAAATTTATCATTTTGAGGTGCTATGTTGTATGTATACCCATACAGGGTGTGCGAGAAAGATACGGCCAAACTTCAGGAATCGATTTTGCAACGAATTTCCAATAATAAGTTTCTCTCATCAATTTCTTTATAACCCCTTGTTTTTTCAATTTTTTTTCACTTTTGATTCAAGTTTTGTTGATTTCTTTATAACCCCTTGTTTTTTCAAGTTTTTTTTCACTTTTGATTCAAGTTTTGTTGATTTTCACTGTTTTTCAATATTTGTTTCGTGTGTTCGACCCTGTCTCACTAAAAACGATTCAACTTCATGTTTTGCGGTTTAGTTTAGCGTAGAACTTCTGGGCACTGCTGCTGCAAAACGTCTTCAAATATTGTAGATCATTGTATTTTTCGATTGAAATGTGTATTGTCATAATGCTCTTCTTGGAAAGTAAAATTCGTTGTTTCCGAGATCAAGGTTGTTAGATGGACCCGGCAGTTTGCCAGTAGCTAACTATCGACCGCGAACACTGTAAGTACCTAATAAATTAATCACTTCAGAAAAACGAACTGGCGAACGTGAATAGTTTTGTTTTGATCAAGAATCAAGTAGGTATGTGAACCACAGTGGAGAGAAAATACTGTGAATAACAGGTAACAGAAGCGTGAAACACAGAAACGTTGTGTGAGAATGAGGGGAGAGAGAAGCGTCAGAAGAAAGTTGGATCGTTTTTCCCCTGAAACGTTCGAAGAATATCGTCGTTCTTCCCCTATACACTTCACACGTTTTTTTTTTTTTTTTTTCGTTTTTTTTTTGTTTTTGTATTTAGTATCATTGTTCCCCAGAAACGATAGCCGCATTGCATTCGCCTCACTTCAAGCTATCGTGTATACCATCAAAAAGTCATTTTCGAAAAAAATGTGACATTGTATCGTTCTTCCCGTGTGGTCTTCATATTTAAAGTTTGGCCGTATCTTTCTTGGACACCCTGTATAGTAGGTACGTAAACAGTACAATAAATTATGCCTATTATTTTTTTTTTCTCGAGGTGGAGTGGCGGGAAGGATCGTAGTGATGTGTCTTCAGCCCCCGACTTACGAGATCCTCACGATGGTCTCTCGACTTCTCATCCTCTCTGGACCTGACACGATGTACGACGGTCCTGCCCGCTCCCTCGCCCACTACTTCACCCCCGTCCAGTGTCCTGCACCATCGTACAAAAACCCTGCGGATTATTACCGTAAGTATCAGTTGTTTACTATACACGCCTTTTCCCTTACTGGAGAGGAAGATGTTACGGGCTGAACAGAGACTCATATATCTAGACCATGGGTTTCCAACATCAAGGTGGTCCGCAGTCATCGAAAAAATTATTCGTCAGGAATTTGACTTACCTACCTAATGAAGTGTAAACTATCAATTTTGGTAGGCACATGATTTTAATGCGTTTTTTCGCGCTAAATAACGTAATAGTGTTGAAAACCCTCGAAATTTCAAATTTTCATGACATGTTTGGGATGCTCAAT
The DNA here is from genome assembly GCA_030264115.1 of Lygus lineolaris. Taxonomy (NCBI): domain Eukaryota; kingdom Metazoa; phylum Arthropoda; class Insecta; order Hemiptera; family Miridae; genus Lygus; species Lygus lineolaris. The sequence continues at coordinate 13,040,701 of JAEMON010000012.1, forward strand.
TCTTTTACAAATCAGAAAATTATATTACCATCCCCTTGATAGTTTACAACACCTAAACAATTCGATTTCTTGCTCTTAGGGAACATTTGAGTGTATTTCTTACTTTTTTTTTCGAAGAGGGATGGGAGGAGCCCCTAGTCACTGAGACCAAAGAGATCTATTGTGACGTAATCCCCAAATCAATTAAGAACCCGAGTGATGGCCCCTTCTTTCACAAAGTGAAGGAGGTTTTCGGGCATCTCCTTAGCAATATCGGCGGGTGTTAAGAAACCCTTTCCGAAATGCCGGAATCTTAATGATGCAACAGCAGGACACACGCAAAGGACATGTTCTGCTGTTTCCACCCCCTCGCAACAGAGGCGGCATTCAACTGTCCTGACCTTACCCATTTTATGAAGGTGGTACCTTAGGGGGCAGTGGCCAGTGAGGAGACCTGCGAGTTTGCGAAGTTCTTTACGCCTCAGAGACAGAAGAGATTTTGCCCGTTTCTTGGAAATAGTTATCAATCTCTTGGCTTGCCTCTGCTTCGCAGTGTTGTGCCAATAGATTGCTCGCTTATTGTCCTCCCATTTATTGATTTGCCGAGTAATATAACTCTTGGTGATCCCCAGCTGGGGCTCAGGACCAATTGGGCAGGACTCCGACCCCTTTTTGGCAAGGCGGTCACCTTCTTCATTTCCCTCATGCCCAGGCTCCAGAGCAACGTCAGTTTGTTGCCATGGGCGGCGGCTTTGAGAGAAAGAAGGCAACTCCAGGTCAACTTTGAGGTGATCGAAAAAGCAGAAACTGCCTTCAAAGCTGCCTGGCTATCGGATAGAAGTATTTCTTACTTTTGTTGCGCACTCAAAATTTCGAGTGAAAGGTAATTTTTCTATGAAATTTTGCGTGGAATCCGAATTTGCAGAAAAAAATGGAGGTTATTGTCTGAAAAAAAAAAACAAGTTAATGGACTAAACAAGCCATAGCGCGTTACCGTCTTCAAAAATTCACTAAAATAAACAACAATTCGCTAAGATATAAACAACAATAAAAACTAAATAAACAAAACATACGAAAAAAAATGTCTGGACACTTTTAAAAAACCCTTAAATACCTTAATGATAAACAAACGTACAACAGCATACCTAAAATATAAATACAGATCATTTTTGTATTGCAATAAATTTTGAAATTGGCTGCCAACAGTTGATTTGGTGACGTTGGACGACCTATCGGCGGAAGCGATGCTGGAATCTAGTCAGCGAGTAGACCAGTTGGCGGCGCTCTACAGGCGACGAGTCCCCCCGCTCACGGACGTCCCTCCGTACACCCTTCCTAGTCCATTCAAAACCCCCTGGATATTCTCTCAGGCCTTCACGATACTCCTGTAAGTATAATATATGACTAACCACAAGTTAACTATTTCTAACCATAAGTTAACTACAGTAGAACCAAAGGACGCGCATTTCAGCATTTCAAAGGCCACGACTTGAGCGGGATCCCGCCAAATAAAAAAGTTCCAGTCATGCAGCATGACTTAATTAGCGAATTTTCTAGCATTTTTGACGCAATTTTTTTAACCCAATTTTATCATTATTTTTACCAATTTTTTTAATTATGAAAATTCTCAATATTTTATCGGCCATTCTCATAGGAAATTTCACACAGATTCCGAATATATACCATATTATGTTCCTTTGTTTAAGATGGTAATTTATACCAAAAACGTTTTTGACTCTAAATTTTCAAAATTTTACCACTTGGAGAACTCCAAATATTCCGGCCAATGAACTCATCCTTTCTTCTGATACTATTGACATTTTACAGAATTTTTGGACTTTTTATTTCGATTTCTCGGTCAGATATCGTCTGGAGTGACACATAATATTATGTACACATATGAAACTGTTAAATTTCAGGAATCGTTTTAGAATGGTCTGAAACGGATTTCCATGAAGAAAATTTTTAAAAATTTGCATTACTAAAATTTTGAACTCATTGCAATACCTTCATTTTCTTCGAAAATTCGCTTTAAAAAAAAACCATCAAATGCAAGGCTTCACACTACTTCCCTTACCCGTGAAAACCTGTAAAATAGCTTTTCTTGTCGGTTTTAACGCAGATTTCGGGCCTTATGATATTTTTCTAGAGAATAGAGGGATTGGATGTTGTTTTCAATTTTAAAAAATCCTGAGAATTTTATCAAAAACTGTAGTGCTTTAGAGAGAAAAGCCCGAAACTGTACTAAAAATGACTACCTATATAAACTAACAGAGAGCATAAATATATTATTTATTATTATATTATTATTATCAAATGGGATTTTACATAAATGTATTATATATTTGTTTCTTGTTATTTTTCCCATCGTATATATTATGTGTAGGTTTGCCGGGATAGTTATTATTTATTATTATTATTATTACCTATTATTATCAAACGCGATTTTACATAAATATATTGTTTATTTTTTTTTCCCTCGTAAATGTAATGTGTAGGTTTGCCAGGATTCAGCCTAAAGATTATCTTTATTTTATTAAAATATGCTGTTATATTCCGCTGTTCTATTTTTTTCTATTTTTTTCCCCTCGTATAATGTTATGTGTAGGTATGCCGGGATAATTATTATTTATTATCATCATTAATATCAAACGGGATTCTACAAAAATATATTATGTATTTGTTTTTTATTATTTTTTCTAGTATAATATGTTATATTATGTGTAGGTCAGCCGGGATTCAGCCAAAAGATGATCTTTTTTTACTAAAAGCTGCTGTTCTATTCCACCACTACTTTCCCATCATCAAGTTCCTGGAACTCCTTGCTGTTTGTTACTGATGATGATGATGGCCTAACCTTCGAAATTGATTTAACTTTGTAACTCATTATTTTCGTGGGAATGGACAACGTTTATTTATTCCGGTTTCTTTTTATTGACATGTTTACTCCACAACTTCATTGAGAGTGGTTTAGTTTGTATAGACGGAGCCTTTCAGAAGGGAGGTGTTAAGAAGTGAAAAAAGATCGCACATAAAGTCAATGGAGAGCCAAAAAGACTAGATGTCATCGTATTAAGTAGATAGATTTAAGAATCAAAAAACTGCTTTTAGGAAGAGACTTGTAGAAAGTTACAACTTGGCAGAAAACAAGAGTATTGACGTGGGAGCAGTTAGGAAATGAATGAAGAACCCGACATGGCATTTTGTTACGAAACCATATCACAAACTTTGCAAATTACTACATAACGGTTGAGGATTTTCCATCAGCCGATTGGCAACCGTATTGTCCTTTGTTTTACTGTCTAACTCGAAAAGAACAGTTGACCAAAAATAAATTACCGAGTCAATTTCTAAGGACCACTGACCTGAACGGAGAGTTGGTCTCTTTCAATTCAATTCTTACTGTCTTACAAGACCCCAAAAGGGACCTACTAGTACTAAGTACTAGGTAATACTAGTACCTAAATTTCATGTGAGGAAGAGAGCCTTTCAAGTAGTTTACCAGATACCATATCAATAGTAGTTACCAGATACCATATCAAGTAGTTTAGTAGATACCATATTATCAGAAGTCAGAACTGCCTTCAACATGCTTAATTATGTTCTATTTGAATTTTTCAGGAGGGACTGCTATTATTCTCAGCCCGTAAGCTTCACATGCTGGATCCTGCGAGTTATAGTTGCAGCGCTAGTATCCGTCATAATCGGTGCCATCTTCTGGGACATACCCTCCTCAGACCCACAGTTGGTTCGAGAAGAAAGGTAAATTGAATTGAATTGAAAGCCTTAGAATAGATAAGTCGGTAGGCACCAGATGGGTTCATGCCTGATAGCTAAGTAAAACAAGATGCCATCGACTATTATAATATTACTGGTTTTATTGTAAAATAAATTTAGCAATATCTATATATTGTAATGAGACTAATGTTGTTTATGTATCGAAATGATAAAAAACTCACGATATATATAATAAAATAAGAAAACTTCTATTTATGAAAAATAATGCTTTACAAGAAAGATTTTTGTACGACATCCAAGAATAGGAATGGAGTCCTCTGGCTCGTGTCCCTGTTCGGGCGCCAAAATGTAATGAGACTAATGTTGTTTATGTATCGAAATGATAAAAAACTCACGATATATATAATAAAATAAGAAAACTTCTATTTATGAAAAATAATGCTTTACAAGAAAGATTTTTGTACGACATCCAAGAATAGGAATGGAGTCCTCATCCTAAACCGCTGACTCCTTAGAAAATAATATCAAACGTAGTTGGCAGTGGAAGAGGTAGGTAGTCTCTAAAGTGAAGCCGCTACAATATTTCCCTTCCAATTTCCTGGCAAAAAAAAAAAAGTTCCAGTGTGGAACTTGCATGGCTATTTTTTATTTCGTAATTTGAAAGATCTTGATGAGGGCTTTCCATGAAGGTGCTATATGAGGGGTATCCGACGATTGAAAGTTACCGAAAATGGGTGTTGAAATTTGAACCTAACTGCCCGGGCCCCCCTTTTGCGGAACCTAAACGACGTCACGCGCTCCCTTTCAACCCATT
>JAEMON010000012.1:13089091-13107291 GCA_030264115.1 Lygus lineolaris
CCCCCCCCCCCTCCCCCCGTGGGTGCGCCCCTGCACTCAGAGGGTAGGAAATGTGTTGCCTACCGGTAAGCAATACAAGTGAACGTAAATCAATCAAACTCAATCAGTCAGTTTAAACAAACTTCTTTCCAAACCCCGGCAAACAAATTGTGCTCATTCAAAATCTTGCGTCTAGTAGGTGCCTAAGTGATGAAACATGAAAGGAACAAAATAAACGTGCAAACAAATTTATTTCGCAAAAAAATCTCCACATCTCACAATATAGGTATAGGTATTTTATAAAATAAAATAAATTTTTGAAATGACGAAAAATAACGCTAGACTTTACAAAATCAACACAGACCGTACAAAAATTGGCCAGTAGAAATAAAGAAGTTGGTAAACTCAAGTCTTAATGATTTCTTTTCCCCCGTACAGGGCTTCAGAGTTCTAACTGATAGAAACCTTCAAAGTGAACATGACGTGTAGGTAGGTATTATTTACACCTATCTTTCTCATTAGGTAATTGATAATTTTATAATTTTCTAATATTTGCTTAAATAATTATTTACGCATAATGTTATTGATTCGTTTAAAGCGTAGGGGAGATAGAGAGCTAAGTAAATTCACGATTTCTCATTTAGATCTCTACCGTTTTTGTAGCACCGTTATAATTTCTAGCAAATAACGTTAAAAATATATGTATAAGTCGAAATGAAACGAAAAATAGAATAAGCAGAACAATATTTGTAACAGCACAGTCGGGCTGGGGACCAGAGAGGGCCCCGCAGATTTAATAATCCTTTATGTAAAGGGAGAAAGAAGGGTTCATGCCTGAAGGGCCCAGTCATTCCTAACTTACTAAGTCCCTACGTAAATCATTGTAGGAATCATTTTAATTCTTTCTAATTTTGATTATTATTCATTTATTTTTTATTTTTTTTATCGAGGTGGCCAGAGGCATTGCACAGTGCGCCCTGCGGCCAGCCCGACCCTGCATAACAGAAGACCGCTATAATTATGGCTAATTTTTCTTTATGTCTGCGATGAACTTCTGGAAACACAAAACGATATAATCAAACATAATTCAGTAAATGAACTAATTATATACCTACCAGCCACTCATTATGACTGATCATGGTAAATTCAAGTTTACACCCAATCTAGAGAGGGAAGTTAGAGAATAGAGATCAGTATTTCATCGTTAATGAGGACAGAGTTCACTACACCAATAATATGCTTAGCATTCTATTCAAGAACTACGAGTACATTAGTAAACTTGACATAATGTTATGTACACATCATTCAGGGTAAAGTAACTAATCATTGACACTATAAAAAAAAATTAGCGGTATTTTCAAGTCAACCAATCAAGCTTCAAGTTTTTTCTTTGCTTCAATGTCTGCCTCACCGCTCATCATTTTTGTCTTAATATATATATTTTTTAAATCTGAAATTAGGCAGCAAGATTATTCTCATATTATAGACGAGCATACAAGATCCACAAATTGACATGGACAAAGAACTAATTAATAATAGGTAGTAATGGGGGCCAATTATTGAACCTTGTCAGAATTGAATGCCTTCAATATTTTTAGCAAGGGGAATCGCCATTGTTAAAAAAGAACAAAAACTGTGTCTGCGTCGGACCAGACGGTGGAAGTTATACTTCTTTGGCCATTCTCATACACCCACTCACGCACACAAACAGACAGGATATATAAATGAAATATAAGACATTTTTCAATATTATCGACTCAGCTGATCTGAGAGCTCCATTTTCGACTCAGCTGATGTGGGAGCTCCATTTTCGACTCAGCTGATCTGGGAGCTCCATTATCGACTCAGCTGATTTGGGAGCTCCATTATTGACTTAGCTGATCTGAGAGCTCCATTTTCGACTCAGCTGATTCGGGAGCTCCATTATCGACTCAGCTGATCTGAGAGCTCCATTTTCGACTCAGTTGTGTTCAGAAGTCCCTCAAGGGCCCACATACCAAATCTCAGAATCGTGGGATCATTAGGGAAAAAACTGGATTCTAGAGCCACTCAGCTGATCTGGGATCGGTCAGTTGTGTTCAGACGTAGCGTGACGCGATTTCTCGACCAACATCCCATCCCAAGGTGTCTAACGGGCGCAAAGAAGTATAACTTCAAAAATAATAATAATAATATTTTGTTTCGGAAAAATTAATTTTCTATTTATTACCTTCATTGACTTTCTCTAAAAATAATTTTCTATTACCTCCACTAACTATTCTCTGAACGTGACTACTTCTGACTCCACCGTGGATGTGCACTGCTGCTGCACTCTCTAGTTTCAAACTGTAACCACGTCCAGAAGATTACTCAATCTAAACGCTACTAGAGTTCCCAGCCTCAACAATTAGAGCGCCATACGTATCAAATTGATGCAATCAAGTTGTCACCCGGGCGCCACACGTATCAATTGATACAATCCTAGTTCACACCAGGAGGCCAAAGAATCAAAACGATAAGAGAGTCGGGGGTCGGTTTGAAGCTCTTCGTAGCATCCTGATGCCAGGCTATCATTGATTTCACTTGAGTTGTGACCTTGTGTGGCTTCACACTGTTACATAGCACCGTTGGCCCGAGCAAACAATACAACTACAACAACAATGACAACCTGATAAGCAATAAGCGAAAAATTCCTCATCAACCGCAATAACCCAAAGAAGAACAAGAATGATGTTTTTTTACTCAATTCCTGATTTGTCAATATACAGTTGAATGAAGAGTCTTATTTTCTCATTTCTCCCTGGAAACTCGGGACAAATAAATTGTATCATATGTATACAAACTGGCCCTGGACTGGGATAAAACATGAATTCACAGCAGGAGGCCACGTGTATCAATTTGATACAACCGCCATTTTGGCTGAATTAAATATTGATCATGGCGGAAAAATTAATAAAAACGTAATAGAATCATACAAATGTAATCAAATTGAAAGAAACTGTTTGGCCTGGGTGAACTTCCTGTTTTTTTGGGCTGGCGCTCTAAGTGTTAAGACCTGGTCACACAGGAGGCGTTATAACGCAACGTTAGGCGTTATGGCAATACAATTGTATGATGCAACATTGCATCATCCCCGACACGCACATGGCGTTAAGACTCAGCGATACTAGAGAGTTTTCGCATGCCACTGACGGGTGACGTGGAACCTCCTCACAGAGCCCGGGAGAGCCGAGGCCCGCGTGACCTTGACGAGACGGTAGTGACGGGCGACTATGAAATGGCTCTTTTAAAGTCACCCGTTTGCGGCGACCTAAAGACTCCTGGATCAGGGGTCACTTTAAGGGGGTTCCGCCAGTAGTGTGAACATTCCTCCAACTTTTCTCAGTCAATAATCGATCAATTTCAAATCTGTTTTCGGCATTCTTTAAACTTTTTAATTCTGCAGGGCAACACACTATCGAAATTTTAAATTTCAAAAATTTCACTTTTTCATCAATTTAAAATTTAGAATTTGAAATTTTGATAGTGCGTTGCCCTGCACAATTAAAAAATAGAAAGAATGCCGAAAACAGATTTGAAATTGATCGATTATTGGATGAGAAAAGTTGGAGAAATGTTTTAACGGTAAAATGGTAACAGAAAGGGGGGAAGTGGCGTTTACTTTTTTAAAAACATATTGACATGAAGTAGTAATAAGATTTGTAGTGAGAGTTGATATGAACTCCATAATTCCCAAGATTTGCGAATTTTTGATGACGGTTCACACTCTGGCCAGAACACCCTTAAAACGTGTACACTGACGGGCCACCTCCAGGAGGCGATTAGCATCGTCGTTTGCTCGCTGTAGGGTATCGTCCCAGGCCTCCTTCACTAACGTTCCCGTTGTCTTGCGAAAGCTCTCTACTTTCAGTAAAGCGACATCAGCCGTAAGGGTTGTACAAAATCACAAAATAAAGCGCGCTGAGGCCCGTGTTTTCCTCGGTTCTTTTCCATTTTATTTTGAGATGAGTGAGGAAACTGAGGCTCTCATTCAGGTGGAGGGAATTGACGCTGAAAAGTTGTGCTTCGGTTTGGCCCCAATTTTGAATTCCATTCCAACATTAAAGGAGCAAGTGTCAATAATTAGAGTAGTGTCAACAATTGGTGCCTCTACCCTATGGGTTAGATAATAGTTTGATTAGTCCGTAAAAAATAATACTAGGCGAGAAATCAATAAACTAAATATCACCGACCGGTAACGCAAACGTAAAAAAATAAATAAATGACTAGTTCCTTTTAAAAAAAAAGCACTTTCAGAAATTTTAAAATAGGTATTGTACTTGAACAAAATACATAATCCAACTTGGGTCGCCTTTGGAAGGTGTAAAAAAAAAATGTTTCGTCGATATTCACGTAATAAAATCAAATTTGTTAAATAAATAAATGAACAGCAATCTGCCATGTGAAATTGAAAGTTTGGATGGAAAGACTGATATATTTATGCGCTCGACTTCGATAATTATAGAGATTTTAATTTTATATTAGATCGACGTGGTATCAGACCACGCTTTATAATAAAGTAAATTAACTAAAAGTCATTGAGAAAAACTGTGCATTAAACACGGCGAAATAAAATATTGTCAGGTCTAACAAATTCCTAATTATCTGAAAGAACTTATTAAAGCTAACTTCACAATATCGAATTAATTACTCCGAAATTTGACTCTTCACAAAGCGTAGGGGGAGTCCACACGGTTCAGTCTTGCTCAGCTCGCAGAGGCCTTATTTTGTGTTTGAATACCACTCGAATCGATTCGAAATCGAGAAAAATGATCGAATAAACGAATTGCTCGATCATTTTCCAACGTAATACAACGAAACTAAACGCATTATCGATATTTGACGTCATCGTGGCCCACAGGAGCAATTCATTTCCATGGGGGTGTGTGAAAATCGATAGGGAGAAACCATTATCACACATCATGGTATTATAAGGTAGATTCGTCTACCGTACAGGATCCTGGCAAGAACAACACTATTCTAGAAGAGAGAGAGCAAACTTTCCTTCCATAACAACGAATAAACTTCTAATAAAATAAGTCAAATTTCATCGAAATAGCACGTAGAAAATGTTAGTGACACCATCGTACAACATACATTTTACTGTTTTTAAAAAACACGCAAACAAGTGCCAAATAATACCTACATTTGTGCTAAAAATTCTAACATGGAAAGATTACTTTTTATACATGATCTACAGATCTTGAAATAACTAAGTAACGAGCAAAAAGTTACTCAATAAGCAATTTTGTCAGTCAAATCGACATGAAAAACCAATTCAAAAAACAGTTGATATGAATCACAATATTTTTATAGTTTTCAATGGTTAACAATACTAGATTATTAAATATTGTCAAGAAGGATAGGTAAGCATAATTTTTTGAGCAAAACTAATACTTTTAACACGTCTGTAGCTTTCCTACCTCTCTCTATCTAGTTTCTTTTTCAAATATAGGAACGGCTCAAAATAAACTATTAAATAGGGGGCTTTGAGAATTTCAAAGAGTAACGATTGTGGTAAATATCGATTGGAGGTTGAGTTTACAGCAACATAAATACCAGAGAAATCATTAGCATGCAAACTCGGGGTAGATTTGTAATCCTCCGAATTCATTGGGTTTTCTTTCTTGTGGTGCGTTTGGTGGTTCGTGGGAGCGTCGTGAAGCTCGAAACCTGTGTGAAGAGATTCGAAATACGAGGTTAGGTATTTGTATTTTGTTGTTACAATGAATAGACATTATGTGGCCCGAAGGTACATAAAACATGTGAATGATGTAGGTGGAAATGTCTCATATTAGTATCCCCTCTAGTAGGTAACTCATAGAAGGCATGGCTTACAGTAACTAAGCGCTTCGATGATTTGATGCATTTTAACTTAAATAGGTATTCTTCAAGCCGTACGTTATTGCAGTGACTGTAAAGTGGTAACTGCCAAGCACAGTAGACAGTTCTTGCAGGTAAACGAGACGGGAGTCGGGATTCCAAAAAGGATGTTACTAGGGAGAGCATGAGTGGATGCTAACCCCTGAGTCATACTGTACGAGTGGGTGAGTTGGACACGAGTCGTCCTAAGAGAGGTTAAATAACAATAACGTGTGGATGGAATTCCTAGACTTCAAGTAGTGATTTTGAAGTTCTTATTGTTAAGAATTTTCTCTTACGTGTTTCTCTTGATACTCGAAAATGAATATCAGGAACTGTATGAGGCCTGTTTGGTGAATGGTAGGGAAACGGACCTGATTATGGAAGGTTAACCTACCTCCAGCTTCGTTAGAATCGGTGGGGACCACGGCTGGCTTGGAATACCCGATGTTGTGAGCATTCCTGAGAGCTGTTATAAATTACCAGGAGTCACAGCATTTTTGTCTTACCCTAATAGACTGTCATGTTTGGAACCAATTCTAGGATATTCAGGAGCAACACTATTGGGTTGGTTTGGGTTGTCGAGCAAACGGGTGGGAGTGGTAATTACGGAAGATCCTTTTAGCGAATTTTCGAAGAAAATGAAGCTATTGCAATGGCTTCAAAATTTTTGTTATGTAAATTTTTGAAAATTTTCTTCATGGAAATCCGTTTCAGACCATTCTAAAACGATTCCTGAAAATTAACACTTTTTTGTTATTAACTGCGTAAGCAGTTTTATATATATATATATATATATCATTCCAGACGATATCTGCCCGTGGGATCGAGATAAAAAATCCAAAAAAAATTAAAATGTCAATAATATTAAAAGTAAGGTACTGTTGGCCAGAATTTTTGGAGTACTCCAAGGGGTCAAATTTTGAACATTTAGTTTCAAAAATCGCTAAAAAAAAAAAAACGTGATTTTCGAGGTTTTTGGTGTGAGATACCATCTTAAACATAGGAACATATGGTATATTCGGAATCAGCGTGAAATTTCCTATAAGAATCACCCAAAAAATCGGTTAAAATTATTCTTTGAAAATTCGCTCACCAACTCATGCTGCATGAATGGAACTTTTTTTTTTTTCCTTTCATATACCCATTACGTGAACCTACTAATTACCTACTAATGGATGTTGTATACTGTTGTTGTATACCTACCTAATAATAAATGAAGCAAGTAAATAAAGCAATTTTTCAATTCAATTCAATCCATGGTGCCAGTATGGTTACATTCGTTTTTGGGATTCCATTTGAAGTCCCATTCGTTGACGAGTAGGCCAGTTCTATTCGTGCTATGAGATGACTCTACTCGTAACAAGTACAAGCGCATGCACACTAACTGATTTCTATTTGAGCTCCCTACTCGTAACCCAACTCGCTCCTCGTATACCTGCAAGAACTGTCTATTATAATGTCAAAGGTAGGGTTGAGCATCAATGGTCGATTCGTCGACTATGAGAATCTATTGTTGTCGGCCCTTTCAGGCACAACTCGTATCGTTTGGTTAGCATTCATGGAAGACGACTTTTTTATCTTCCATGGTTGATAACCATCAAGATAACAGTAGGAGAGAGGGAGTACAGAAGGCGCACGAGGGGTCATGCCCAGAGAGGGTCCGTACTAGTACCCACGAGGAGCCAATGAGGGCCATTCAAAGGTGAAGCCGACACTCTAGTCGACAGGTAGTGTCACTCATTATTCAGAATCTGGCGGGAGCCATACCCAAGTGTGCAGCCTTTTCCCTTACAGCCATTCCAGGCACGACCGTCCCACCTACTGTGATCCCTCAATACTACTCTTATCTCGATGTTGGCAACTTCAGTAACAGGTCTAATTATAATCAATAAAATCAACGTTAAACACACAGACAGATGCAATCGGTGACTATTACTGGATTTTCCACCATCGATGGTTTCTAATCATTGATGATTTAGTATCGATGGTTTTCGATTATTGATTACGTTGGATTTTGGATGATGCTCAACCCTAGTCGGAGCTGATTTCTTTCTAAGCTGACACATGCTTTGATGTTGCTTTCTGAGTTCATGTTCAAATAACAATAATAATTAGGTAGTGGTATGTGTTCAACACCCTTCATTGAACAATGTTCTTTTCTTATTGAAAACCCTTAAGTAAAACCTTTCCCGAAAAAAGGAAGGTTAAAGAAACGATAAATTGGTAGGTACCATAATAACAATAATTACGTCTTAACACTTTCAGTGCGGACGTTGCCGTATGGCAACAAGCTCAGCTCTTGCCTCTGACGGTGTTTCCATATGGCAACTCGATGAAAGGAAACTCCCCGTCTTTTTGACCTTGGTGGGTTCAGGTAGCCTTAGGAGGGTCCTGTTAGGGTTTAATGGCTTCAGTATGAGCTGACCAACCAAAGTGAGCTCCCCATTTTTGGATAGTGCGTTTTTAATCTTTAAATTCCAGTCATTAAAAATCCCGTCAGAGGCGTTATTCTATGAATATGCTGCCGCGCTGCGTTAATATTCGATGAAACAGAACACAAGCTGGTTCAGTTCAGCAAGTTCCATCAAAATTCGTGTTCACTAACATAGGAATTGGTCGGTAAAATGCTCGTACTAACATACACAAAACTATGCAATTCTGTCAAGTCAAAAGGTTAGAAGTCAAGCAATCGTCACACAATGCGAATTAGTAGAAAGACGCAAATAGGGATGTCTCACATTAAAATAGTTGACGACTGCCATGAGGAAAAGCCGTGGAAGGTGAGGAAAGAAAAAGGAAGTGACAAGCTTCGAACGGTAGAGATCGAAAATTAGGAAATAGTTTTGCAGACTTAGAAATTGAGAATAATAAAATGTATTTTTGCGTTTAGTAAAAAAAAAAAAAACACTAAAAACACCAAATACACTTTATTATTCTCAATGTCTAAGTCTAAGCACCTCATCCCCCACATTTCTAGGTGCCCATTTGACTAAATGATCTTTCAGGTAGGTACCGACCACATGATGCCCACCACATCGCCTACAGAGTCATTTTTTGGTTCCTGCAGTTTTGAACTTCTCAATGCCGAATTATCAACTAGAATTTTTGGTCCGGGTCACTTACTGGAGATGGTGAGAGTTACTAACGTTGGTTGTACAACGTTGTACGCTTGTAAGTACTAAAATTGAACAGGGCTCTCTCGAATACTTAGGTATTTGTTGGAAATTTAGATAGGTTATGAGCATTACGAGGAAGGAATTTCTTTCTTGTTGTGGGTAGGTACTAAGTACCTAGTGTTCCTTCCTTGTCGTATAGGTACCTACATACTATTTTTTCACATTTGGAGTGCAGAAGGCGAGCTGAGGAAGTATTGTATACAAGGACGATTGCTTTCAGAGCTACCATTTTTGATACCAATGACGGTACAGAATTTCATCTTAACTATAAAAATTATAAAATAGAGAATTTGATTTGTATTTTTTTATTGGTTCTCATAAATCTTTTGAAAGTTGGGGCTCAGGTATCAGTCAGTGAATACGTCAGGGAAGTTGAGACCTAGTGGTTTGGCCAGAACTGTCGGCTGGACAGGTGTGGGTGTCTGGACGGGAGGTGGAGGGGCGTGACGCTTGCGGTATTTCCCTTTCCGTTCGGGATCGCACGTCGAACCCGAGTCTGAGTGGTCGCTCGACAATGAACACCGAGAAAGAGACCGCTCTGTAGTTTCTGCGGTCAACATAGTTTGAGGCTCTGCATTGCCTTGACCATTTGTAACTCCGAAGTAAGACGAACTTGTCATTTGGGAAGTTTCAGACACTGAAAATCGAGGGGCAGATTCAGAGGCGGCCATCTTGCCTTCGGCAATCAGTGGTGCCACCATTGGTTCACTGCTGTACACAAGAGCTTGATCGACTAAACGGTTGGTTCTTTCTCCGTCAACCAAGCTCTTATGAATTGGATTCTGAGGAAAATGATTGCTTTGGAATGAGGGAGCAGAGAGGTAGGCTTGAGAGGATACAGTTTGGATAGGCATGGCACTTTCAAATTCATCTTCCGACTCTTCAGTATCCTTGAAAACAAAAAACCAATAAGAAATTTACGTCAACAGGTTCATTCAACTAGCACATTACACTAACTACAAAACTGTCGAGGTAGGAAGTATTTTGATTACTTTGAACATAGCTACAAACGAGGAATATCAGAAAAACAGACCAATTATGCGGAACTTCTAGAATGTCTAATGATTTCAATTCCATAAGCTTAAGAAGGTAGGTAGGTATTGTAACATGATATTGTCGAAGGAATCAACTGAAATCACAACCTACTGTTTTCATACCCAAATCCCATTGAAACGTACGTCTAGTCTATCTACCACTAAAAGGTGGATGGACTGACTCAAATGTATCATTCGCCTTTCAAGAGGAACACTTTCAAAACCTGAAATAAGACCACAGAGCATCGCCCAAATTCATCTTCAGACGAAATGAAGAAACTCATTTTGTCATAGTAGGTTGCAAGAAATTAAAATACGGGAAAGATGTCGAGTAGGGACCTACTGGGATGGATAATCAAGTACCTAAGTACTCGAAAAGTTAATGATTAGTGAAGAAAAACTTACTTCGGACAAGGGGGCGCGACTTCTAGGCTGGGTAGCGCGTGTGCCTCTACCCCTGGCTCTAGCGGATGACAGAGATGACGATCTGGTGAGTACTCCTTCGGTGAAAAGTTGATCAGTGCTTGAGTAACCTGAGCTTATGTCTTCGGTCGATCGGATGTCGCTGTGTAAGGAAAACGTTTTTGATATTAACGTCAACAAGAGGTGTGAAGAAGAAGAAGATCGTGTGTGCCGTGCAGTGTTGGGCAAACACCATTTTGCAATTACTTATGTCTTTGGTTGTAAACCAGGCTCTAACCACTCAATTCCCATGTTAAGCCATACTGTAATTGACGGAATTGCCCTTGTCACCTTTTTAATTACCATTGTAATTGAAACGTAGCAATTACTTATTTAATGTGTAATTTTTGACTCTAAATATATGTTTAATCGATTCCAAAGGTATGGTTTAATAAAGGAATTGAATGGTTGAAGCCTGATTTACAACCAAAAACTGGTGCCATGTTATGCTAGGGGAAGGAGGTGAACATGGGAGAACGAAAGGGGACTTCTTGAAAGGTAAATATCTCCTAAACCTTGTACCATGGTTCCCAGAGCCGTCAGATTCTTGAAGTACGGCCTTAGCGTATATATTATAGATTCAGGGCGTATAGTAATAAACAGGGTAGTTCAACATTCAGGGCAATTTCACAAACAGGGTTTTTAAAAAATAGCACAAGGCACTTCGAGCTTGTACTGTGCCTGTCCCGTACTTAATAATTGCTTGTATAATTTTAAACTTCCATAGCATATGGTTACCACAAGCATAATATTACTAGGTATAAAGAAAGGAATAACCCCAGCTGTAAAGAAAATCAATAGGAACCAACCCAATAATATCGTGGTGAGGTGGGGGCGATCTGATGTCCACATCAACTTCAGGGAACCTCATGTTCAAATTCGCAGTGCTACCAACCACTCTTCTTCCACGGGTTGCTGGCCTGGCTGCTCAAAAAAAAACAACAATACTATTAGGAGTAGTGAAATTAAAATGATTACGTAAGTAGGTATGTACTACTTACCAACTAATGTAACAAGTTATGAAATTAGGTTTTCCATTAACCGTCCTCATACTGTGTGGCAACACTGAGTGCCGCAAAACAGGTTTTTGATCATTGCTCTGGTGAAACGTTGAATTCCCGCCGAAACCAACTAGCTAACCTATGATGGGACTGTGCGGGAAGCAGAAAGAGCGTTCCCCACCCTTTTTCCCCACCCGTCAGTACGATTCAGGCGCCGGAAGTGAACTGAACGTTATTCGACACTCAGGGCCACGCGCGGTACATCGGGAAAAGTTCGATTCATGCAGCATGAGTATATGAGCGAATTTTCAAAGAATCATTTTAACCAATTTGATGGGCGATTCTCATAGTGAATTTCACGCTGGTTTCGAACATACCATATTTATGTTCCTATGTTTAAGATGGTAATGAACACCAAAAACCTCAAAAAACACATTTTTTTTAAAGCGATTTTTGACACTAAATTTTCAAAATTGGAGTACTCCAAAAATTCTGGGCAATATTTTTAGCAGTAGGTACCAACTTGTGCAGTTTTAGTTTACCTATGAGGGAAGTTTATTTTATCAAGTTTTATATTTTGAATTTACTAAATGCGTTTACTGTTTCCTATTAAAAATTCGTTGCGTTAATTCAGTTTTCTGTGTTTATTTGTTCCTATTCTTACGCTCTACAGCCATATTGCATATTGTGAGGTTAATCACGTTGAAAACTCATGAGAAGTTTAAAAAAACGAGGTGCGGCACATGAATTGCAGCACGCGGTATGATTATGAGAAATGGGGGGGGGGGGCGTTTACGGAGGGTTAAATAACTGTCAAAACTCCTGATTTCTCTATCACTGAGATCAATAATGTATGACAGTCCTCATCAATATGTTTATGACACAGACTGGTCATTGTTCAGTGGCGGAACTAGCGGAGACGCAGGAGTTCCTGGCCACGGCCCTCCGGGGTGAAAATTCACATTTTTGAAATAATAAAATGTATCCTGACGGGCGATGACCGACCCGGTCCGATCGAGTGAAAGGTGAGGTTTTCATTTGGGCAACACGGTCCCGTCGAAACATGGTAATGAAACCAACATTGGCACAATAGGTGCACAATATTTGCATGCCACGTACATCACTGACGACGCACTATTTCCCCTGTGCATTTGGGCATCCGAGAGAGGTAGGCACTGTACCACAAATATGAAAAACCAACTCGTTTGAATGCAATAGAACCCATAACAAAACGAAATAAATATTTGGTTTTAAATTAAATTTACAGATGAATTGAAGTAAAATTTCAACTCCCCACATCCAAACATTTACACCTTCACTGATGCCCTAATAAATTTACAATGCGAAATATACGCCAATTAAACTCTGAGAACGAGGTGAGTACATACCTTGAACTAAATTTTGATTTTGCAAGGAATGCAAAAAAAACAAAGATGGATTACTGACCTAATTTCCCAACATAAGCAGCAGTTTATTACATCTTACACTTACGTAAAGAGGATATCCGTAAAATACCCTCCGTATGAAGAACAGTGAAAACTCATTTTATTCTACCGTATTTATGTTATGATAACTTGGTGTGGCGGCCTTACTTTGTAAGTATTTCTATTACATACGTACATATATTTTTATGACGTTGATTTATCCGAGTTGTTGATGGGACCGACTTGTTCTTTCGCTAGCGGGACTGGGTTGTTCATTTTGTAGCGGGACCGGGTTGGTCATCCCCCATCCTGATTGATCTTTCTTTTCCCAAATCAATATTATAGGTCCGTACATTCAATTTTTCGGGCCAAATCTTCAGGAGCCAATGGCCTCCACGACTCGATTGACTTCCCTCACGTAGAGGGTTGTTCATATAATTACACTAAAATAAATAGTTGTAAACACAAAGTTCAGGAATTTGTTTCGAGTTCCCTGGTAAATATGTAGGTAAATGTGCACAGTACAAAGAGAGGTCAATAAGGGGTCTCATTAATTCATCATAATTTTATAGCGACTTGGTTATTAATAGAAATGACTGCGATACAACAGGCAAAATGGAAGTTCCTGTCAAGTAGCATGAATGAACGAATTTTTAAAGAATATCACCTCCAACATACATGCAAATTTGAACCCATATTTCAAGAGATTAAAACCTACAAAACCTGAAGTTATTTAGGCTGATGGGCTAAATTTTCAGCGAATTCCAAACAAGCCAAATATTACTAAACCTAAAATTGCGGAAATGAGCGATTTTCGACTGTTACATTTGAAATTTGACTTCTCTAGATGCACTAACGAACTCATCCCATGATCGAGTAGGACCCCATTTTGTTGTGTTAACCACTTTTCAGAGTATACTATGACTTATATGTCAACATAGGTTTTAATGCAATTCGGGGTGCAAATGCCTAAATATCAGGCAAGTTCCTCACACGAGGTATCTGGGTGTTGTGGTGGATCAATGTTTGTCTTGGGAATGTCACATTAATAACATAAGTAACAGATTGCGCAAAATCATTCCTAAGTGCTTGGAAGTTAGAGATTGTATGTCCATTTCTACCCTCAGAATGTTTTATGATGCATTGGTGCAATCCATAATTTCGTACAGTATTCTCGTGTGCGGGTCTGCCTATCAAATATATTTAGAATCGCTTTGCATTGTCCAAATGAGAATTATCAAAATTTTACTACACAAAAAAGTCTGATTCCCTACTGCACGAGTTTTCAAATTAGAGTTTAGATGTTGCTAACATTTATATAAAAATTGAACTTTTACACATTAACAAAAATTTAGCTAGGCGCTAGAGAGTTTCTGGTCACACAAGATTGGCCAATAATGTTAATCTAAAACTTCCGTTCCGTCTTACATCTAAAGGACGACATTTTTTTTCCATATCGTGGGCTTAGAACAACAACTAGCTAACTCGAAATAAGACACAACGTTCAACAATGGCAAACAAAAATGGGCAATTCGACTTGCCTACCTGTTGCCCTATTAAAACGAGAAGTTGAAATTGCAAAACAACTGGGTAACTCCAGACTTACCTAGTCGTAGCACCATCCGATTTCAGCGACATCCCAATGCGTTACTAGATTTTTGATCGGCATTTTCTCAACCTGCGCATTTTTAGTTAGATAGTTGTTGTTCTTATCCCACGATATAATGGAGTAAAAATGTAGGAGTAAAAAAAAATAACCTTCCTAATGAGATAGAAACTGTTGTTATCCTCAAAAAGTTTAAGAAATGCACCAAGGAGTTCATTTCAGGTGAATTTGTCCGAGGTTTAAAGGATAACCTTATGTAATTCCTTATCAAAATAAAAATTGATTGGCGTTTTATTTGAGTAGGTACCATGTAAAAAGTTTACATATTAAAGTTTGCATTGTGAAAAGTAGGTTAAAGCGACTCTGCTTCTCAGCACAAGTTTTCTAACTTAAAGAGGGGCGACCGCATTGTGGAAATGTATTTACCTATTTTACGTGGATATTTATATTTCAAATAAATGCATTAGGTATTTAAAAAAAAGTATAATTTTATTCTTGAGGTGGGGAGAGGGCTCCAAATCAGTCTCGCGCCCGGCCGCTTATTTCCGCCGCTGTCTACATTATTCGGCCGAACTTATTTGATGAAAGTTGATCGTCAAACAGTTGGTAGGTAAAGCGCTATTAAGAAAAATAGCATAATGAATCAACTCACTGGGCCTGAGGCCTCCATCTGGAATATCTTGGACAAAGTTTGAAGTTTGTGGTTTCTGAGGGAGATCCGTAAGACTGTAGCTTCGCTTGATTAGTTGCTCCATCAATCCACCGCCACCCTAGAATGACATCAGTTCATCATAAGTGACTATCAATGTTGTAATAGCGTTGTACGTCCAATAGGAAAAGTTTCAAAATCTTATATCTACAGAGCCATGAAGGTCGATCCACAGCTATTAGGTATGCTTTCACTTTTCTCCTTCACTCTACGATCGCTGTTCGCTCAGTTCTAACATCGAATTCCTATGATGTATCTAAATACATCCACCTACGTACCGAATCATCATCAATCATTCATCATCATCACTTTCATTGTCACACCCTAACAGATTCATCAACACTAATTAAGTACTTGATAGTGGCTATTACGTTCTCTTGGAGTCCAACAACTGCTACAAAAATTGATTGTTATTTACCTTAACAATAGAAACCACAGACGTTGGAACGGGAACCTGTTGAAACATCAATTAATTTGAAGTAGGTAATACAATAAAACTCTAAGATCCAGTCCCTAAATAGTTATTCCAATTCCCACAAATTTCCCCAAAATTTCTAACCATTCTCTAGTAGTCTGCAACATAAGAAGAATCTTGGCTGATTGGTGAGCTCCAGAAGACCACCTGGCATCAAGGCGTCTCACAGTGGGACGAAAGTCATATTTTTGCAGACATGGACCTATCGTTCTTAAAAATCGAGAGGAATTATCCAATATTTGGCCCCTTTATGTTCTCAAGGGTGATAGAACAAGAATATGGAGTCAGAATGGACAAATTCTCACAAAAAAGGAAAAAACTAAGAATTGTATTAATTTTTATCCATGAATTTCAATTCAATCACTAAAATAAACGTTTTTCTTCAATCTACATCCATCATTTCCCGATTTTTCACACAATTTTCTTCTTATCGGCCATCTCCCGACCAACGTTTACGTATCCTAGGAACGTTTATAGATACGGCCCAAAGTTTAGTTCAACTGCAAATATGAAGACTTATAGCAGTTTCCTTGCCTTAAAACTAACCACGTTCTAGGAGTATGCACCTATGCACTATTAAATTAAACAAAAACAAACACACAGCAATTTTTTAGAAAACGTGTCACTAACATGCCAAACAAACTGGTAAAAAGAAAACTCTTCTACTTGATGAGATTGATCTATAAATTATTCATCAAAACCACAGACGAATGGGCAATTATCGAGCACCTATATTTAAAAAAAAAAATTTTCTGAATATCGTTTTCCACAACTCGTTGGAAGACGTTGTGTGGAAAGCTATTTTTTAAACGAAATAGATCCATCAGAAGAGTAGGGCAATTTGAAATATCTGCTCAGTAACGTCGAAGAATGAGCAAAAGATGGCCCAGTCTCACTTTTTTGACGTTTTTCAAAGTAGGAAAGGGATCTAGACGACCGTTAGCGCCGGAAATCCCTAAAATCAGCTTGGCCGATCTTCCGATCTGATTTGAGAAGCCAATTTTGTTCTTTGCAGGGCCAATCGAGGACTCGAGTTTTCAATTTCTAAGAAAATTCCATCATCTGAATATCTGTGGATATTCAGACTTTATAGATTTTCGCATCACATGTAGAAAAAAATCATTCCAAATATTTAAAAGGGAAAATGAAAAAGATTTGAAGTTGAGGAATGTGTTAAAGTTTGGAGATTGGGCTCTTCTTCTGCACAAACCGTGAGATTTCAACGCCTCTCGAAAATAAATTATCAGAAGCATATTATTCTCGATTCTACGCTATTTTTACCATGGTAATACCAAATACGTAGTTCACGAACCATAATAATTGCCCATTGCCTATTTTTCAATACAACTAGAAAGAAAAATGAATGAATTTACTTACTTTGTGCGCAACAGAAACAATAATTATGGTGACAGGAAAAACTTTAAAATGGCAAAAAGATGAAAAGAAGGAAATAAAATAATAAGAAGCTTGATTCAACTATAAAAAACGACATTAGTTTTATTATCACATCACACACACCTTTATGTACATTATCACATGTTCAGTCTTAAGCTGCACCAATGAAATTCTTCATACGAAAAACGACTAAAACCATATTGAACAATAGCAGCTGACTTTGTGAGCATTGCTTCATGAAGTAAGAATAAGAACTAATGAGGACCTACTTAATAAAGAAAAAGAGAGAACAAGAAAGAGATTAAAAATAAAAAGACTTCGCTCGATTCAACGATGATGATGATAATATAATAATAAAACAAGGTTTCGTCACAACAATAACTTTCAATGGACAACTCAAAATCAAATGGTGATGATGGACTATTTGAACACAATGATCTTTCTTTCCTAAAAGGGAATTTCGAGGGATGATTTCAATTTTAAAAATTAAACTAGAGGTTTTTTTGGGGGATAGGGAATCATGAAGGTATAACGCCATTTTTATGTAAGGGGTGATAGCTTAGAGATTCTGATTTTGTAGGCGTCGAGAGCGCCTGACGGGCGTTTCGTTTCCCCCATTTCCGGATGAGTCGAGATCGTCTTCGAAATTCGGGTCGTCCAAGGGGTTATAGGAATGGTCGGTAGACTCGTCTTCTGCCCTGTCGAAGCCATCACGTTGGTCCGTAGGACCGAAAGACATGCCTTGGGCGTTGGCCGCAGCCACGGTCTAAAGGAAACAGGGCGGGTTGTAAAAACAAAAAACCCGAGGCAGTGGGTAATTTAAAAAAATGGAAACTAAATTGAGAGGTAGAAACGTAGAAATAAAACAAAAAATATGTAATAATATTGATATAGGTATAATAAAAAGGGAGTTCCTACTATTTTTAATAACATTTCTACACATTTTTAAAGCAATTTCGCTCTAGTCAAAGCAGTTTCTAGGCCCAAGTAGGTACCCACCTCCGTCAAATCATTGGAACCTTTTCCTTTGAAAAGGACGAAGCGATTCAGAAGTAC
>JAEMON010000012.1:13112792-13131683 GCA_030264115.1 Lygus lineolaris
GGAGAGAAGTTGACCTTGTGAAAGAGCAGAAAAGTTCCATTCTTCCACTTCATGTTCAGGAATAAGAAACAGCGGAAGAACGGTCATGTGATATGGCCTTAATGATTCGACTTTGTTACTACTTGACCTTTTAACCACAGAAGATGATGATGACAGAAGTTTTTATTTCATTGTTTGATGACGAACAAAAAAAATATAATTTCCCTCTCCGTCCTATCTTGTGCCTGAAGCCTGATAGAGCGTTATTCTAGCAAAATATCTACTCTACAAAAATATTGGTTAAAACACGGAATATTAGGATCCATTCTATGGATGCCACTATTACATTCCATGTATCTACACCGTTATAGTAGGTGTTCAGTTACCTATCGTATCTTTACAGAAGAGCCAAAAGTCCACATTTCGTCCCTATTTTTACACCTATCAATAAATCACCATTAATGTCACCATTAATTGACCTTTTTTTAGCACAATAATATGATTATATCGTACATTTAGTTTCTTAAGAATTTCGAGTATTATTATTATTTATTTTTTTAAGATAAAAAAAAATTGTATTGAACGAATAAATTCTTAAGAATTGGTGACTAGGAGTCAATGAAACTCAAAACCTCCTCCACCTTACCCTCCACTCTAACATTCGGTCTAGCTTCGGTCTGCTCACTATAACAACATAATTTTCGATACTACTAATTTAACTATTATGATAGAAGTTACTTGTCGGTTCACTCCGCTACTGTTCATCTCAATTTTCGGAAATGACTTCAATAACCTAGGAAGAAAGAAGATTGTAAAAGAAACCACTCACATTTTCCCTCCTCTGGAAAGCAGGGTGGACGAAGTTTCTGTACAAGAAACTGGAACCTTTGGTAGCTGGCGACAGAAGCCAGAAAACTAAGGCGACCTTTATCTCATAGTAGAAAGGAAACCTGAAAAAATACAGAAGAAAAACATCTCAAGAACTGCAGGTATCTTGTTATACAATGATACAAAAAACGAGACGATATAGACATCGATAGACCGATCAGCCTTGTTTTAAATATATAGATTTATACTCTGATATAATTCAACCAGTACATTAATTTCAATTTGTGGAAACGACAAAAAACAATCAATACACTAGCGATTAGCAGTGGGACAGTGAATAGTTGAAATATTCATAGGTATCTCCTAACCAAGGGCCAGTAAGTAACACCATAAAGGTGTAGGATCGTTCTACAGCAAGAACAAAGACATGCACCTCAATATTTTTAGCATTTTCCTACAGAGAAACATTAGGTCTATTGCTACAAGCTGCAGGAGCTCAGAGTGCTCGATATTCGCTTTCCAACATGCTTTTTGGGTCAACTTCTCCGTGTTGCTACAAGCGTGAGTGCCCCTCGAGGGCAGTTCCAATTCACAATTACTTAAATATTTTTAAAAATATTCCATTTCAGGAAAAAGTGAGAAGAAAAGATACGGAATTGAACTGGAATAAACTAAACAAAAACCATTCGGGAGGTTGTGCGGAATGTAGTTTTATCTACGGATACCGGTATTTTCGAAGTGCGCGTGAGTGGGGTTTCGAGTTGTTGCTGAGCCCCCAACAACAATTTAGAGCTAGCGAGAGCAGCCCTGAGGGCACCCCCGAGAAGCCCTCACGCTTATTGGAACACAAGAGCTTGTTGTAACCCTAAAAACTTGTAGGGACGCGTTTGACGAGCTTTCGTGAGCTTCGAGTTCCTCCAGGGCTCCTCCAACAGCTTATAGTAACAGACCTAGTTTATCCCACTTTAAATCCCTTTCTTACTTTCTTGTAACTTTCCCCGGAATTGGATATTTTTTTAAATAAGTGATTGTGATTTGGAATAGTCTTTCGATGATGAATTTCTGTCGGAACCTTCACACGGTAGGTATTAACGCGTTTTCAAGCTTCATAACGCGTTCCAACAAAACTTTGAGAAGTGGCGACTAACCCATGGCAAACAAACTCGTGGCGACTCTTTCCTAGAAATGGCAAACATTTTCCACATATCGATATATCGGTCTTCAGATATATCGCAAACAACATCGATAGCATGAATATATCGGTCCAAATATATCGATATGTACGATATATCGGGTTTCTGATATATCGAACCTGAAATTATTGTTATAACCAGAAAATCACTTGTTGTATATGTTCTAAATGTGTCAATACTGGGCTAAAATCCTATATTTACAGAAAAAGTACTATGAATAAGACCATACTCAATTTAAAAACTAGAATATATCGGTGCAAGCGTATATCGATTCATACGATATGCCGGTTTACCAATATTGAACTTGAAATGGTCTTCATAACCAGAGATTCAGTTCTTGATTATTTTGAATTTCAGAATATTTGACTAAAACTGTAATATATGTCTAGAGCAAAAAAATGTGAAAAAGCCTCAGTACAGTGTAAAAACTGAACAATTAGAAAAACCGGAAAAAGTTGTCGTCTACTCATCAGGAGTGGTCGTGGAGAGGAGAACAAGTGTGCCAACTCTGTCTTGCCTTTGTGATGAAATAAAGATTTCAATTATATATTCAACTCGACAATCGACTATGTTTGTCGACTTAAAATTTAATGAAAAATTATTGTTTGAGGTGGTTTAAAAAAAGGGTAGCCTGCATTTAGACACAGCTCATAAAGA
This sequence comes from Lygus lineolaris, assembly GCA_030264115.1. NCBI lineage: Eukaryota > Metazoa > Arthropoda > Insecta > Hemiptera > Miridae > Lygus > Lygus lineolaris. The sequence goes on from JAEMON010000012.1 coordinate 13,115,450, forward strand.
AACAATTTTTTGATACCGATATATCGATATATTGGAAGATGATCTCGATATTTGTGATATATCGTTGCCATCCTTTCCAACGTTTGTGGTAACAAACCTAAAGCATTTCACGTCACGAGGGAGCTGAATCAACTTCGACATTGCGAAGGAATGGTTGAAGTAACATGTTCCAGAGAGGTGGGGAAGGGGCTAACTTCCACTAGAAACAGAAGGTACTGCATCGAAGGCTCTTCTAATTTTCGACTGCAGTTGAGTTAAGTACACCTATTTTCGCCCAATTGCACTTCGTGCTAGTTGTTCGCAGAGGAAAACGAAATTTCTCGCCCTTTTCGGAGTAGAGGATTAGGTTTCCTATAACAGTTCTTGACTGTATTAATCAAAAAGGTATCATTGTGCGTCACAGCCGCTTCATGATCCACCAAGCGAAGCGGAGCATCACGTGCATCAGAGCGAAAATAAGAAGAAAAAAGTAGAAACACCACGCAAGGGCAGTTCAATTAAGCAAAATTAAAGGTTATCGTTTTGACACGCTCCTCAATAACTCAAATGAACTTCTTTAGAGGAAAATTGTATATATTATCGTTGCTATTTGAAATCTACAACAGATTATAAGTACACCAGCAATTCAAGGCAATAGAGGAATATAGTTGATTTAGCAAAGGCTCACTCTCTGAGCTCTCCCGCACCCATCATCACTTGTAGGTTCAATTTTATCTTGTATTTTATTTTATCTTTTTTTTTAAATCTTCCCATTTATGATGTTGTTATTATGTTACTGTCGTTGTTAATAAAAGCTTGTTTACTTAATTATTAGGTGGGATTCGTGGTGAAGGAGGAGGATTTGGATTGTCTAAATTGCTCTCGAGAACCAAGGTCAGCTCCCAGGGGTATGTCGGTAATTACACTTGATCGGAATGGGGGTATTCATACGGGGGAATCGACATTAAGTAGAACTGAAACTAGGGAATATAAACTGGATCTCTTATTTTTGACGTGGACGTTTTTCGAAACACCTCGAGCTTTTCCCGGAATATCTAGAACTAACAAATTAGTGAGATCGGGATTGAGGTCTTATTCAATACTGTCTTGTTCCACAGGCCCTGACGATGATACTCGTATAAGTAGGAGTACCTTGGAGTACTCAAAATTCTGGCCAATCATTTCTTTTGTTATTATTGACATTTTGAATTTTTATTTTTTATTATTTTTTAGATAGATTCCAGTGTCACATGTCGTCATGAATGACACATATAACTACATTATTACATATATATGCAAAATGTTAAAATCTAGGAATCGTTTTAGAATGCTCTGTAACGGATTTCCATGAAAAAAATTTTCAAAAAATAAAAAAATTTTCAATATTTAAATTTTGAAACCATTGCAATAGCTTCATTTTCTTCGAAAATTCGCTAAAAAGATACGGACTCCGTTATTATACGTACACCGATCAGCACTCTGGAAGCTGAATCTCCACATTTATTGACATCAATGGAATGGCGAACGTAACGGATTAGGATGATACGGTTCGTAGCAATGATTCAGCACTGCCCTTGAAAGTGAGAGGTCTGCTAGCCGTGGTGACGTAATTCGACCGAGAGGTCGTTTGCTTTATATGTAAGAAAGTGTCAAGGCGAAGGCTTTTGAAGGCAGAAGGGTAGATTTTAGCATACACAGCTGGTATCTATTCGTGGTAAATATAGTGTTTCACATATTTACATTTTTTCATAAACTTTTGGCTACCTGCACTCAACCATTATCAGGGATTGGAATTTATGCTACTCTTGATAAATTGACATTGGGCGTTTCAGCAATTTTTAGCCCATTAATTCGTTCATAGTCGTTAGTTCTAGCTTTCATTAACTATTAAACTTTTACAATACCAGCAATTTGACATTCATCCTCAGGGAGCAATGCCTACCTACCTGACACCATTTATTTACGTAAATTGCAACCCATCAAGCAGAATAATCTGTCATAAGAAGAGCTTACCAGAAACTGAGCAGCACATCAGTGAAGGTTTCTGCGCACGTGAACAGAGCAAAAACGATCCAGTACATCATCCATTTCACCTGGAAGAAATTAATTAATTAGGTGTGATTCATAATTCTACATTTATTTTGTTACAATCGTGTCTCCTATAAATCGTCTCCCTTTACAGTTTTCAGATTTCAGAGAACACTAAGCACCCAAAAGGTTCAAAAATGATCGGAAAAGAGTTGTAGGCAGGTAATTTAAATGCCACTCAATGAGGAATGGACATGGGTCGGAATTTGCTAATGACCTCAGAATCAGATTTAGCACCCTCAGAAACCCCTGGATCCCAATTTTCAGCCCCGAAATTCGACTAGTTTGGCTGGAATGAGCAAAAAACATTGTTCGTGCTCGATTTTAAAGGTTAACTATTGATAAACCAAAAGGTAAACGCGTGACGTCATTTGGGATGCATCTCCCTTTCACGAGGTTCCCACGTGAAGGAAGAAGGAAATGCATACCAAATGACGTCACACGCTTTTTCCTTTCCCTTTATCGCTCTCTTCCATTCATTTCCGACCCATCATATTGCACCTTTTTGGAAAGCTCATAGTCAGACCTACAATTTTAAAGAATAAAAAAAGACGTCCATTCCTCATTCTGTTTTTTTTGCAGATTTCGCCATTGCTTTGAACGTTATAGTGAATCAGCCTATCAGCATGAAAAAAATACCTACCTCACAATCACGTGTCACAGGTGTATTTTCGCTTTAAAACAAAAAACACCGTTTTGAGCACATTTGTGGGTATTTCCGTACACTTGAATTTGCAATTTGAAATCAAGGGTTTTTCCATTAAAAAATTAATCATATCAACTTTATACTTTGATTTGGATTTTGAAATATCCACGGATAATAAGGGAAGTACGATTTACAATAGGTAGTGTAGATGAGTAGTTATAACTGGGAAATTCTGTAGTAGAGTAAGTAGTTCTGAATGTTCTGTTTTGATTGGGGTTGTTTTAAAATTAATGGATTTGCGTCACGGTGTGTCGTCTAGTCCTTTACAAATTTCTTACAATTCATATCATCATGTCATTGAAAACCGTTCATCAACTTGTAGATAAGTACCTACACATTGCGAACAGTACCAATAGATCTTCAGAAGCAACTTGCAGGTTTTGATATCAATACAGAGGCGTATTATAAGGAAAGAATTAAGTATGAAGAAATTTAAGTAATATTACTGTGAAATTTGGTCGAGGGTAGCGAAACATTTTCACCCAGTGGTTCGGTGTTTTTCCTCTACTAGATACTTGTTACATACCTACTTACTATTTTTTTGTAACTTTAGTTTAAAAGAAGAAACTCTAAAATACGTCTTAATTATTTCTGGAATTCGAACAAGACCAATTTTTTTTCAAGACCCCCAGGCCCTCCCCTGGAAACCTTGGTATTGTCCCCCCCCCTCCCAACTATACACGGCAATGTTGAATAATAAATTAAAGAAGTGAAAGGGAGTATTATAAGGGTGGAGGAGGTATCTCCTGGTGGAACACGACCGAACAGCTGATGCGGAAACTACCTACGAGAAGTTAGCTTTGGCTAATAGCGAACTAGGAATTCAAGATCAAACGAGATAAACGGAGTTGACAATCAGAGTGCATCAACGTGTGAAGGAGCAACGTCCAAGCAACAAAGGGTCTTCTCAAATTGAAATGACATTGAGACTGAGTGGACAAGCCTGCCTGCCTTCTTTAGCATGAACTCAGTCGTTAACAAGAGCAAAATACAGGGTGGCGCACGAGGAGCGGGAGGATTTTAAATATCCGCCAAATCGTGAATTTTGAAGATATCGGGTTGAAATAAATTTTAAAATGTTCAGTCACAATGGGAATTCATTGAAGAACACAAAATTATGTTAATTATGAAATGAGTGATGCGGCTCATTTTCACCTTGACGGCTACATCAACAAGCAAAATTGCCTGCACTGGGCCAACGCTAATCCGCAGGAATTACACCGTTTGGTGTGGGGTCCCCAAGTTGGGAATCATTGGACCCTATTTCTCTCAAAATTAAATGGGGCAGTTACGGTGAATTCTGAGCATTATCGTTATGATTGAAGAATTCTTGATTCCATAACTCGAAATAACGAGTACGACATTGATTCAATGTGTTTTCAGCAAGATGGGGCAAATGCCCACACTGCGAAAATATCCATGCAGGCTGTACGCACGCTATTCCCAGGGTATGTGATTTCAGGAAACGGAGATGGGGAATGACCTCCCACTCGCCAGACATGACGGTGTGTGATTTCTTTTTAAGGTGTAATTTTAAATCGAGAGTTTACATCAATAACTTAAACAAGCAGCACCTCAAAAAAAGGTAAAATTCCAAAACCCCCCCTTGGGCTCAATTTTTAAAAACCACACACAGTCTTTACCTACGGAACGTTACTTTCAGAAATTGTTTGGGGGAGAAGCGGGATAATTATACCACAGGGATTTTCTATGGGGACAAGCGGTTTTCGCTAATTTCTGCTAACACAGCTAGGTCAGTCATTGAACTTTCCACTGCAACGTACGGTTAAGTCAGCTGGTGTACTATAAAAGCGGTACAATATAAACATGTTGTTGTTGATTGTTTTCTCTCTAGTAGATATGAGTAGTTCCGTTTGATAGCTTTCACTGTGGCTCTTGAGAAAATATTATCGCCAACGATGACTAACTAAAAGAAATGAGGGTTCCGCGCCCGAGACGCGTTTAAAATCTTTTGTTGACTGTGATACTCATTGTGGAATAATGCCTAGGGACTCAACAAGGCAACTGTAAAAGATACGAATGTTACATTATAGTCCCATACATTTTTTATTTATTTATTCAACAGTGTTCAAAATCATTTTCGTTCCATACAAAAATTGCAGGTAGTATGCACATGGAGAGTAGGTGCTGAGAAATTAGAATTTTGCTGTGATCTCATTAAATGATTGTTTACTAACATTAGAAGGTTGTGTGAGATTCGAAAGTACCAGTACACGAATGCATTATTATTTTTAAAAAATCGTAAATTACATAATCTTACGTTTTATGGGTAACTTACATATTCTTTCACATCTTTCGTCCTGACTGCTTTGTACGATGCGTATGCCGGATATAGAGTGCCAAATGCCAATCTGAAATCAACAAAAACAATTTTCAACACTCAATGTATGGAGTTCCACCTAGATCCACATCTTCATTTTTTAGTTCACGCAGCCGGATTGTGGAAATGCAGTCAAGAAAATTTGATGGGTAGTCAAGTGAAAGGGTTGGAAGGGAACTTGAATCCTATTGGCTGAGAGAAGTTAAAGGGGGCCGGGAGGAATAACCAATGCCAATCAAGGGCAGACATAGTGAAAGGGGGCTCAAACAGTGGTGAGGGTAATATAATGAAAAGGGGAAAAACCAAGCTATTGCAGGAATAAACCTATTAATGGTGAAATATGATTTGGAATTACCTCATTCAAGCATTTACCAGACCTATCACTTTCAATTATTTCGAATTTTTCAAGTACATTCAACATGCCTCCCTTTGGACAAAAATTAAGAAATTCTACAAACTGTCTATTTGTCAGATCAAAACTAAAGTTATGATTGGATTCATACAGATGTCTTGCAAAGGCAGAATCACCCTCGTTATCCCTGAAATCTCTTTCATAAATCATTTTTAATTAATGGGTAGTACCTATTAATCAGTATAGTATAAGTACTAAGTACTATGGTTTGGTTTTCTCGGCACCTACCAATTCAACCTTGGCAACAACTATACCTAAGAGATCAGAGATTTCTATAAATCCTCCCGTCCTCTACTTCATATAACTCTTATCTACTCTTCTTCTTTGTTACTATTGATCGTCGTTTTTTGGCTTCGTACAGGGTACATACCTTAATTATGCTGAGCATGCGGGCAGCTCGATAACTTAATGATTTTCTAACAAAATTTTTGTGCTCTCTCACAAAGTAGGTAGGTATATTTCAAGAGTCAGAACTTCATGATTTTGAACCCTTGATACCAATCTTTTTACCTTGAAACTCTGCCTAGTTTGAATATAAAACAGGAAGGTGATATTACTAAGTGGGTAGGTTGCAATATAAGCGTTGAGGGATTACACCGACTGGTGACTGTCGATTTTCGATGCCCCTCATATTATATATTTTATTGGACTGAGATCATCTTTTAAGATCATTCATCAAGTTAAGATAATAAAAACAAACAGGATAAACCAAACAACAACAGAAAAAAACCATAGTCTTATTATGAGAAGTTGCGCAACTGAGAGTTGACCACCAAACAAACAGGAGATTTCATAAGGCACATCTTATTTTCTTGGCCAGAACAACTGTAAAAAGTACATCGTGAGAAGTCAAGTCATTGCTCATCCATGCCTACGTATTTTTCAAACTACCCTTCCGAGAAGCTGTGCGTACCAATACCAACATCCATGATATGTTTATAACAGAGCCCACTCCATAGATGTTATGGTTCTGTTAGGCTGTAGGTATACCTAATATTTATAGTCCCACTAGGTACCTACCACTATCACTGCCCACTTTACGAGCTCTAACCGCATTTCCTTGTCGATATCGACCTCACGACGGCAGCTTGTCATGACAACACTTCCCTGTACTCAGCGAGAAAACCTCGTCGTTCACGCAACGCCAATAATTCGGCAAAAATATGTCTCAAAGTGGGAACATCTCCTACGTAGATTGGTAACTATACATCGAAAAGAAACTAAATCTTAAACGAAGATTTCAGAACACCTAACGATTATTCAATGATCTAAAATTTCATTTCAGAAGAACACGTGCCCTTCAGAACTCCCGACTGCCGATTTTCAGCTCACAAAACTACGTATAGTTTACACATAACGGGTGGAAATAAATAAAACGACGTTGGGGTAAACTTTCGGCTTGATCTGATGCTTAGAACACAATTCCAGTTTTGCTCATATCAGTAAGTGAACGTGTCCTGCGCAGATAAAAACGTCTGCCAAGTTGGGTGGGCAGTACAGCTTCCTCACTTTTGGAACATGGACGTATAGAATCAGTTAGTGGACATTTCAGCGAAATTAGTAGAATAGCTCCAAAGTTATGCTCAAGACAACAAATTTAAATATTGCGCAAGGCAGTAGCCATCACTCATCAAATTGTGACAAAATTCGTCAGTTATTTTCTTGGATTCAGCCCTCAACTGCACGAGCGAAATCGGTCCATTAGGAACTACTGCACGGACCAAAATTGTACAGAAAGTTGTGAAAAGCAAGTGGAAATTTTGATTTTTGAGACAAAACCTCATTAAACACTTTTTTTTAGCGATTGTTGACTCTAAATTATCAAAATTTGAACCCTTCGAGTACTCCAAAAATTCTGGCCGAGGAACTCATCCTTTTTTTTTATATTATTGACATTTTAAAATTTTTTCGGGGGATTTTTTGCTCGATTCCAGAGTCAGATATCGTCCAGAGTGAAAAAATGAGAGATATGAAAAAGTGTTATATTTCGGGAATTGTTTTAGAATGGTCTGAAACGGATTTCCATGAAGAACATTTTCAAAAATTTGCATTACTAAAATTATGAAGCCATTGCAATAGCTTCATTTTCTTCAAAAATTCGCTAAAAGAAATTAAAAAAAATTAAATTAAATTAAAGAAAATTAAGAAATAAAAAAGAAATTAAAGAAAATATAGAAATAAAAGAAAAGAAAAGTTTGAAACCTCAAACTTGTTGACAATAAACAATAGGTGGAGGAAATACCATTGCAACATTACACGAAATGTTGACAGTAGGTTGCTCATCGAGCAATAAAGTCATACACAATGGAAGATATATATTTGATTGATATCGTTATCGGAACTATTTCTTCATTAGTCGACGGTGCAGGATGATTTTCATTTTGGAGTGAACATTTTGAGATCTTGTTACTTCCAATGACAGAACATAAAATTTCAAATGGTGGAAAGCGCATCAAATTTCTGCTCGTTGAAGCTCAACTCCTTGAATGGATATTTGGGTATATATTATTTAAACGAATCATATCATTATTTGACCATCAGACGGGAAAGCCACTGATCCTTACACAGGTGTCGGGGAAACGCCATTATCGAATCTCAAATGTAAACGATCACGATCTCTTCTCCGAAAAATATGATGAATCGCACTTGTGTTTGCACTGGTTGAGACATGACTAGAGCGCTTCATGCGGGATTTCTCGATCACCGTGTGAATGAAGTGGGGCCAACTAAGAGGGTAAATTTAGCCCTACGAAAGGTGAGCGTTCTGATAGCACATCCCCAGGTCGCCAGAAATCCGAAGTAAAGGAATTGACAGTTTGGATACAAAAATGCAGTTCGGACGTTCCTACCGATATCGGTTCAAACATTTTCCATCCCGAGAAGAATGCATTTTCGAAGAACAACGATCTTTCCTTCGCCAATTTTTATAGTGATTTATTACTCCAAAAAAATGTAAGATCTATGATTCCACGAGAGTACAAATAAATGAACTTATCATGAGAGGTACCTACACGGAGCTAGAGTCTAAGCTGTTGATGGGCATTCTAAATTACCTATCAACATTATAATTTCGTCTAACTTCTATAACTAGCGAATTTTCGAAGAAAATGAAACTATTGCAATGGCTTCAAAATTTCAATGCAAATTTTTGAAAATTTACTCGAATTTTAATCGAGGTAAAAATCTAAAAAAAAAAATTTCAAAATGTCAATAATATCAAAAGATGAGTTCGTTGGCCAGAATTTTGGAGTACTCCAAGGGTTCAAATTTTGGAAATTTAGATTAAAAAAAAAAGTTTTTTGTTAATTACAATCACTTGCACATAGGAACATGTATATTCGGAATCGGCGTGAAATCACCCACCAAATCGGTTGAAATGATTCTTTGAAAATTCGCTCATCAATTCGTGCTGCATGAATGGAACTTTTTTTCATAACAATATTTTGGATGATTTACCTACCTAGCATTTTTGTAACAAAATCCAAGCAATTGCTTTAGAGTCAGGGTGGCCTTTAATTTGCAATTTCAAAATTCTCTGACTTTACCCTGAAAGAATCAGAATTTCCCTGACCCAGTGAGCCCGAAATAAAAATATTAAAACACACAATTTTTCATATTTTGAACCCATGATTTTGTATAATCAATTAAATGAACGAAAAATTGAATATTCAAACAGTATATTATTTATAAACACTATTCAGGATGTAGAAAACGCACAACAACAAACCCAGACCAATTTCTAGGATTTAACCGTAGATCTTAAGGATGTGACATTATTGCGCACGTGCGTGCACGATGCGCAAAAATGTGTTTTTTTAGGACTCTCCTTTTTTATTGGAGTTCTACGTGAAATTGTTGACTTCAGCCTCCCACTTGACCAACCGTATTTCGGATAAACCTTGAGGGATTTAAAAATTGTTTTGTTGAAGATTGGCAAATGTGGAGCTTTCAGGAAGAATAAAACTCATAGGGAATTCATTATTACCTAGTACACGTCTTGATGTCATAAACATTGTATTCATGACTCCCTCTGTCTATGATTTATGAAAATGATTTTTTTTTTACTTGCGCACAAAATTGGTGCGATATTAAGCCCAGGCTGTTTGTGAGCAAAGCTTTGTAGTATTCTGGTCCATTAGTTTCCTTTTAGGACTGACAGGAAGGGCTCCGGAGAATGTTTGTGTGGAAGCCAGAAATAGTGCAGTGCCCCCTAGCCTTGTCTCACCAGGGTGCAGAGCGGAAAATACGGACGCGAACGAGTAGCTTTTTTCTTGTTACATCATCGGAATGCTGACCGACTGAGAGATCATCATTGAAGTGATTTGAAATTTATGTGAGGTCGATACTCAATTATACAGAAATAAGTTTGTGGATGGACACCCTATGATGACCTTCAGTTGATGAATTTCTGGGTTGTAGGAAAGAAAATCCCAATAAGGACACCTAGAGGGGGAAAATCCCCGGCGTATGTCCTAAGCGGGGGAAAATACCCAGAATGGGGATTGATGAAAAAATGCATCTGAACTAGGAATAGGTAAAGAGCAAAAAACTGAGAGAATGAGATAACACAACTGATAAGAATGTTGATGAATGTGTTCTTTTTCAGTTCGCATATTGATCTTGTTTTTGGAAGGCTAATTACTTCTGTTCTACGCCAGATTTGTATAATCACAATATATATTTCAACTATTACGCCATCATCAGGTTTAGATCTAATCAAGACATCACCACATCACAACGACTTTTGGCTAACTAAACTGATACTGACTAGGTAGCTTGACTTTCAAACAACCAACAAAAACTGACAAGCTGAAAACCAACAAAACCAAGAATTCAGGATTCAAATTCAATTCAAAACAAAAACTGACAATGCACAAACAAATTCAAAATCAAACAGGGTAAGATTACAAGGGAGAGTCTTCTCCCCTTCTCTCTAAACCTGATGACGGCGTAATAGTTGAAAATATAATATATAGTGATTATAGAAATTTGGCGTAGAACAGAAGTAATTACCCTTCCAAAAACAAGATCAATAACTATGAATTTTGATGAGGATTTTCTTTTTCAGTTCGTAGAACTCCATATTGATCTTGTTATTGGAAGGGTAATTACTTTTGTTCTACCCCAGATTGGTATGATCACAATACATTTCAACATTTACGTGATCATCAGGTCTGAAACAAAATACGCAACCTTGATCTAAAGGGTGACAACAAGTAGGTATGTAGTAAGTATGGTGTAGGTAAGTTTTTGTCACCCTTTAGATCAAGGTTGCGTATTTTGTTTCAGACCTGATGATGACGTAAATGTTGAAATATATTGTGATCATACAAATCTGGCGTAGAACAGAAGTAATTACCCTTCCAATAACAAGATCAAGATCAATAACTGATAAGCAGAGTAAAAGAGGTTGCGTATCATACTTAGTATAATAATAGGAGGTACATAATATCATTAAGTATAGTATAGTCACTCTTCAATTCCTTATGCTTCAAGTACCTACATGAAACCGTCAAGGCAAATTCGTTGTCCCTGCGATGTTGGAATAATCTTCATATTCAGCACCACAACACCACCATCGTTAAGATCCTTGATGGTCATTATTTTTCTTCGATACGCTCTTTGATCCATCAACACAAGACATGCGATTAAGGAAAGAATCTCTGAACATTCAACGTCCGGGATTTCTTTCCCCGCTCATGACAAACCGTTTGGGGATTTTTTTTTCGACAATGACGATGCTGATATACAGTACACAGTGCATCTTCATAATATGATATTATTATACGATAGGTATGATATAACGCAATTTCGTGAGTTTTAATTCCAGGGATTTTTCTTCCGCTTATGACAAACGCAGGGGATTTTTTCCCCGAGATGTCCGTTAGGGTATTTTTTCCAGGTATTTTCTTTCCGAATTCCGAATTTCTCTGTAAGTATATTAAGATTAAAATTAATAATAGGTACCTATCATTGTTAATTTCATCAAAATCAGATGGAAATTGTGAAATTTATGCGAGTTGCAAGAACGCATGCGCAGTGGCTACCTACAATAAATCCGATTACTATGCGCTTCAGAGGAGGTTCTAGGGGTCAGCCCCTAACTATCCGACAATTTTGAGAAGAATCGGACGATTAGTTCGCGATAGATTAACGTTTGGATGATTTTACGTTTGCGCATGCGCAGAAGCTACCAAAGATCAGCGAGCGATGAAATGCATGGAGAACCCTTGATGACCTAATCCGCGTAATCCCTGAAAATCGCATCAAAATCGGATGAAATTGTGTCTGACAGACTGACAAGATACCAAACCAAAATTGTTCAGGAAAGTATAAACGTAAAGTGCGAGTGGAAATTTTGATTATGGAAAAATATTTCACAAGTGGACATAATAACTCGGAATCGAAACCAAACATGATAATAGTTCACATTTTGAATAATTGTAAGAAGTTACCGACACTTCCAACTTTTTGTTACCTACTTAATTAGGTGAGTAGGTAGAAGTTGAGAAGCTGATCTTAATCCTACCAACACCTCTTCAGTCTACTTTTTTGCGTTTCCGGTGGAACGAGTGCGAATAACAGGTTCCACTCCCACGGTACGGAGACTCGGAATCGACAGAAGAAAATACAGAGGGTCCGAAACAAAGAAGAATATTCGAAGAAAGAAATGACGAGAGACCTACCCAATATTTCAAGGAGGTGGACACCTTGGCTGGTTAACACGTGCGCTGTTCAGAATAATTGCACACACCTTACCTTCAACTAGGGGTCGCAATGAATAATTTCGCTTAAAAATGCAATTTGTTTAGGAAAATGTATTTGAAAACATGCTCGAATTGACATCGGTTCAAGAGGAGTACCTATATTATATCAAACGTAGGGATCATTCATAATGATTATTGTGAAATGAATATCAAAGTACAATATTAATTACGAACGTAATTCTTAGCCTCACCCTTACTCAATTTTTTGACCGATGATTTTGTCCCATGATCATGTCCCAAAACGTCACACCTTAAAGAAGAGAAAGTATAAATAGGAATTACGTTCGTAAATTGCTGCTCGTTCTATACGAAGTATAGAAGAGATAGATCCCGGGGGGTCCAGGGGGGCTTGCGCCGAGTTAAATAATAATTATGTTCACATTGTTGAATTGTTACAACACATTGTTTTTAATAGGCAGATTAACATGGAACATGCTTCTACTATCCTGCTTGATATTATGTTGTGAAAGCACCTATCTCAATGCCACACTGAAAACTCGAACCAACTTTGTTTGTAGGTATATATACCTAAGTACCTACCAGTAGTTCTCAGGCGGGTTACGGAGGGGGAAATTGGCAGCATCCGTGTAGTGTGATGTGTAATAAATACATTGCATTCCAACGAGTGGTGAACGATTAATGTGAGGTGGAAAATAAGGAAGTTATATTAAACTATACCTAGCAACGATTGGTTCTACGTGAAAAGCATTAGAAAACATATGGCGTCAGACGGTCGGACAAATTCCAATGAATTGCTCATAGTAATTATGAATTATATTGATCCGTCCGGCTGTCTCAGACACCAAGGAATCATTCATAATTGAATATATAAATATTGATTTCGTTTAGTAACCTTCACGGGATCTCAATTTTCACTAGTTTACACTCAGTTTTCCTCATCTTCTCTCTGAGAAAATTTCGTTTCTCAGGCGGGAGTCGAACCCGGGCCCCAGGTGACGAGAGATTTCCGACTTGCGCCGACCGCTCGACCACCTACGACGGCTTTATAATAGAATAATATAAAAGTAAACTATTCAATATTGTTGAATTGATAGAATAGAGTGGTGTTATAGACAGATTAACATGAACTTCGAAGCAGCCGGCAAGGGACTTTCGTTCTTGGGCCCAGTTGTTTCAATAGTTCTTTCTTAACGAATGTGAATCATTGGCAATGAGAACGGGATTCAGTGTGCAAGCTTTGATTCACACCACGGAAAACGCGGCTTTTTTTAAACGTGGGGAATTCCGCGTTGAGGATCCCGTAATCGCAAGATTGGAAAAACGCCGCGGGATCCCGCATTGCGTGATTGCGACCCCTACTACAGACAACAGCATAGATGACTGGTTGTAGATTATGATCCTAATATATTATGGTTGTGAGATTATGATCTTGTCAGCCGTTGAAAATCAAGATCCCACAAGAGCGCGTCTTCCACCTTGTCGTATTAAGTGGAGTCCTGATATTCAGACTTATCAAGGTTTTTGTAATCGAATCTGCTATTTCATCCATCTAATCAAGAATCTCTTTATATCTATTGATTTGTTTGAAGTAGGCAAGTGGTTATTTAAAGCCCCATGAACAAAATAACCTATCAGCATCTCAGGTTGCCCAGGAAAGACTTAAACACTGACTTTTGCCAATGAATCGATACATGGCTGTGTAAGTAACCGACCTCCCACGGTAAGCGTTCCGATCTTCCGCACTTTATATTTTATCCAAACAACCCAACAAGCTAAAAACTGCGAGGTCAATTTTCAATTCCACCCACAGATGTCGTGGGAGAGCGCCGTTATGACAGGAGCAAATCGATCGCTAATGAGCTTCTCGACTCGAACCAAATTCATTAGCAACGGATTTGATCTCCACTTAACGAAATGTCGATTGGGATTCAGATAGCAAGGTGAACTTCAGGAACATATTTGCCTTAGATAATAATCCAGCGTAGGCAAGCAGTACACATTAGAATTCATGTGTTTTCTGTTAAGATTATATGGATGCTTCATCCATTGAACCACATGAACAAAAATCCCAATAACAACCAAAAAGGATAAACCACAACAAATTATTCATTGTATGTAGCATACTCCCTTCTCAGGAGTAGAGACTAGAAAACGGTTTAGAAAACTGTGTTTAGAGTTTGCTGATGGTACAGAGGCGTTGTATATATCGGGAGATAAATAACGACTCCTCCGCTGGATTTTGTACGATTAGGTTAGTAACATTAGTTTGGATACAGTGGCTGTTTCGGCCTCCACGACCATCATCAGTCTACAGACCACAGAGGACCTTAGCGGTTGAAGACCTCAACCATTTTTTTCTTGTCTCTTTATTGGTTGAAAAAAAAAGATACTGGGTTAGTAGATAGGTTCAGGTAGATAGGAGTAGATAGGTTCACTAGAACCGAAATAATTTCCTTTCTATCAGGGTAGGAGATCAAAAAATCCAATCAGTAGTTGCACAGACGTAGAATCATCGCTGATGTAAACAAACATATAGTTTAATAATGCATGCATTTTAGGGCACATCCCTTTAGAAGGAAAATTGTCTCGAAACTGAACACCAATCCAAAATCTATGATCAACGATAGCAAGTGAATCTGTGTGGTACCACCCGGTGGTGGCAGTCTGATACCATGGCGCAGATCCACGGTTGCGTTGGAATTCCCAACTTGGTAATGTCTGAGTTCAACAGAAAAAAAACAAGCAAATCGAGGTTCAGAATTGAGGTGCTGAGGAGCGCAAACAGCATTTATTTAGTAAAAAAAAATAATGTTTTTTTTTTTTGTAAATCCCCCCTCTAAAAGCAAGTTTCGAACATTCGTAAGCCGAACCAAAAAAAAGCACGCGAATCGGTTGAGAATTAGGCCCTCGGGAGCGTAAACAAGATTTTGCCAATAAACGCGTTTTTACGGCATTGAACCCACAAAATGCAAATTTCGAAAATCCGGCGACGTAGCGAACAACTAGACAGTTTTCTGAAAAAAAAAGCACACAAATTACTGAGAACTAACTAAGCCCTGGGGAGCGCACACACTAGTGAGGGACTTCCTAAAAAAATTTAAGTGCATGCCACTGGGCCTCTCTCTCTACACACCCTGATGGATGTCTCACTTCATTCGTTTGAAAGCCATGCACTGAAAATATTACTCTATTTCAACACACCTTCTACCTATCATAGGAATTTGACGTTATAAAGATCTAAAATAATAATTATTTCTATTATCAAGCCGCCGGGTAGGATCTATTTACGTTCGGCTTTTGGCAGCGATATGATATCGCACTAATAGGAAAAAGGAACTGAACAATGCGCTAGGTTCTCTCGGCTCCTTATCTATCCACGCTCCACCCTCTTCGTCGCGATTTAGCCCATTTTCAGGTGAAACACGGGCATAATAGATTTGAGATTGTATATATTTCAATGGAAAAAATGAATGGTTTAGTAAATGGGTAAGTAGGTTTTTTAGAGTTGGTAGAAAGAAAATCCATAAATGATAATGTAACACCAAGTAGGTATGTCCAAAGATAGATAGTGAGTACCAACTACCCTCCAAATTTGGGGCGCCGTACAAAATATAACAATAATAGGAACAATGATAATAGGAAAAATGTGAAAACCCCTTAAAACCTAAGAAGACCTACCCAATCTTTGTGTTACTGTGTGTTTTAATTTAATGACTTAAAGAAATAGGACTCCACAATTTATTTTTGCTTCAACACGACTGAAGGAAGAATATTATTACTCATACGCGAAGTAAAAAAAATGTTTTCTTCTTAGAATGAAATTCCGCTTACTTTTATCATTTTATAATGATTACAAGGACGGTTTTTAATTTTTTTCGCAACATAAAAAAGCGTTACGGAGAAAATATCGCATCTTCGAGTGTTAGGGAAACCGAGTGATTGGAGAGTTCCTAGTAGATCCGATTGCTTGGAAACTGCGT
>JAEMON010000012.1:13153570-13171849 GCA_030264115.1 Lygus lineolaris
CAGACTCTCCTCAAGTATAGTGTATAGATCACAGATACTGGCCATGGACCTGAATGGAACTCCTTCTTCCATGGATCCACCTGGAACTCCTTCCTCCATGTTATCATTGTTATCACTAATGTCGGCGAAACTTCAATACGTCTGTGTTTGTTTTGTTGTGTGTATTTTTATTTTATTTGTGCCTGATTCCTGATAGATTTGTGCCTGAAATCCATAAATTCAGTATTCTACCCATTCTGTAATAAATTACTTAGGTCCTAAACTTTATTTTTCTAGTCATTATACTCTTTAGTTTATCTTACAGCAGTTATTTATACAATCTTTATGGTTATGGCCCTTAGATAGGAATGTGTAAACTCAAATGAGATCCTGATCCGAACATTTCCAATCTTTTTCAGTGGGAGCCGACTTGACGTAAGTAAGTACGTACAGTAGTCTGTTGTGATTAGCTGGGCATGGCTTATATTAGGCTTACCAATTGCAGACTTCGTGAGGGGATACTTTATCAAGTATCCAGGGGCAAGCAAAAATGAAATACCTTCAGAGCAAAGACAGTAAAGTACAGATTTTCAGCAAATATAAGTTCGTTTATGACCTTGCGTGGAACGTTGACATAAATTGTATGAAAATCGACGATGTTACGGCAACATGTACCTATCAAGTTAGGGGGAAATTTTCAGGAGACACAAAAAACTGTTTGTCTGATCAGTGAGTAAGTAATGACAATTATTTCTCCTTCGAAGATCAACAGCTTTAAATGCAACATGTCGTATCAAAGACGCTTGGTTTTCGCTCGAATTATCAAAATGCAGATCCGCAGAATTGTAAAATTCGTTGTTCTTCAGCAATTGAGTCGCATTGTAACCACACGGTGGCAACATCGACACTGATAGCGGAGGTTGTTATCACCACAGTACATACCTTAGCAGTAGCATGACTGATAAATTAGAATAATGACTGGCATATTGACCGGACATTATGATTTCCGAAGAATGCTGAACATCATGGATGAGAGAGTGTCACCTATGTGTCCATGCGAACAGGAGGACGACACTTCCTATGCAGATGCGACCGTTTCTGGAGATCCAGAACGGAAGCATTTATTTTGGTACATTGCAGAACGCGCCTCACTGCGCCACATTTTGTGGAGGCTTATAAAGAAATTCGCTGACCTCAGCAGAAGATTTACTGACTCTGACTTGGGGTAGCCGGCGGAATCCTCTTTTAAATAAAGGGGCCTCAACTGAGGAAGAGTATAAGCTATTAGTGCCTGAAACTCTTTTCCAATGGCAACTCCAGGCAGTGAGTGAGTGACTGATAAATTAATGGCTGTATAAATATATAACTTTAATACTTACCTAACTTTAAGTTTGCTTCGCTCGAAATTCTTACAAATTTTTATAAACCAATAGGTATTGCTTGGGTTTGGAGAATCTTGTTCTATAAGTGAGAAGCCATGGCTAGCAGATTCAGTTATCTTCGGATGAACCCATTCGATTTCCACAAACACTTGATCAACAATTACATCCTGACGAAGAAAGGAGCCACAAATCTACTGAAGAGGGATACGTGAGTATGCAGACATATTTCCTGAGTTGTGTGATGACAGAGCTATTCATTTTATAACAGCGCATTTTATTATTTTATTTACTCAGTGCAGCTAGAGCTAGCCAGCCAGTAGGTAGCTATATTAAACAAAACTCAGCTTTTGAGCGACTTCAAAAAACGAAGAAGGTCTCTTTGGAGTGCCACAGGACGACTTTTTCACATGTGTGGACGGTGAGGTAGCTTTAGAGCGCCATTTTACTTGGCCTTGAACTTGTGTCATTATGAGATAAAGGCATGAGAGGGCTACTCCACTTTCAATACCTCTGGTCGTAGGCGCTGTTCTTTTTTTTTTGTCAGTTGTACAAAGAACCACTGTGCGCCCCCCAACCTTTTCTGAGTCAGTCTACAATCAAAATTTCATAATAGATAATTCTCATATTAAGCTTCAAAGTCCAAGGGCCGTATTCACAAACACTTGCGAAGCGATACTTCCTAAGGATTCTTAGGACTCTCCTACCTTAGTTCGACTTTTGCCCAAAGTTTCACTTAGATAAAAAAAATGCTATTCACAAACCATAAATTTCGGCTGAGTCAAAGTGTAGCTTAAGTTCGACAACTCCCTTTAGTGCGGTCTGTCACTAAGTGCTACCCGCAGACAGCCAACCAATAAGAAGACGGCATTTTGGCAGCTTCGTTCGTGATAACTGATGCTGGCAGATGCCACTTGCCGCGTCACTCACTTGTCAACCGTGTTGTAGTAATAAACATAATAATACTGGAGGAGGCCATTTTTAAGAGGCAATTGGCTGAAATCGCAGTTCAACAGGCAAGAGCCAAGAATGAATTGGAGATATCCTTACTTGAAATTAAATTTGCTAAAGAAGGCACTCGCAATTTTCAGTTTGAATAAATTAGTAATTTTGTGAATGTTGAATGTTCATTTAACAGGTTTTTGGTATCAACTAATTTACTACGTAATTTGCTGTAGTCACTTGTCGTTCATTAATATTGTAAACATCTTGTATCTAGTTAACCTAAATACTATGCCAAAATTTCAGGCACCGGAGCTGGAAGCTCCACTAACATCAGTTGAAGTGTGGTGGGAGCCTCACAAACTGTAACTTTACCGAAAGTGATACTTTAGTTAAAGTGTGGTTCTTGAAAAGGATTTTTTCTTAAGTATGGCTCCGAGCTGCACTTAACAGCTGAACTACAGGTCACCCTTAGCTTCTTAGCTTTGTGAATACGGCCCCTTGTTTCAGCTTCTTAATAATAGTTAACTAAGTGCATCTACTAAAATGCAGTCACCCAGTCACTTACACGTACTTAATGACTATAATGAAACAGTCCACTTCACGTAATATATATACCTACCTACCTAATATTATTTCTGTATTCCAGATCGAGAGATAAAAGAGATGCCGACGTCATTAGAGAAAATCACAAATTTCTTTGGGATGAGGACGAGGAGCCACAGACATGGGAAGAGCGACTTGCCAAGAAATACTACGACAAGCTCTTCAAGGAATTCTGCATTACTGATTTGAGCCGCTACAAGGAAAACATGGTTAAGTCATGGTTAATTCAGCATTATTATTATACTTGAAATAAGTGCAAAATGGAAGTGGGCAAACGCTTCTCAACAAGTTTACTTGTTCATTAGATTGTGGATAACAAAGTGGCACAGCTTGTAGAATTACTTATTATTGCTCATTATTTTCATATTTCTTTACACAGACATGAATTTTCAGTTCGCTATGAGGTGGCAAACTGAGCAGGAGCTAGTGGTTGGGAAAGGTCAGTTTATATGTGGGAGTAAACACTGCGCCAAGGACGAGGGTCTCAGAACCTGGGAAGTGAATTTCGCCTACAAGGAACAAGGAGAAAAGAAGAATGCTCTTGTAAAATTGCGTAAGTTTATGGTTTTGTTACCTAGATTCTAGATAATGACCATTTCCAGGAAGAAATTACCGATCTCAGATGGGAACCATGCGTCTGGAACAAGAGAAGTACCTATGTCCCTTACGTCCAAGTAGGATTTGCACACGAAAACTATAGTGGAGAACTTGAAATTACATCTGAGAAAGCGGTTTGAATATAAGTTGTATTGATGATAACTCCCACGTGAATTATGTTCTGCGTTTTTGGCGCTAATATGGAAAATTGAATAGAAAATACTCTGCCAAGTGGAAATTGCACATAGCTTCCTCGCATCCGAGAATATTTTACAAGAATAGTTTAAGGCGGGTTTACAAGCTACGATCAACGTAACGATTGAATTATTACAATTTCTGGAAGCGTGTAAACAGGAAATCGTAGCGATGTATTGGGGGTTGGATGGTTGATGCCGACAGGCATTAATTTCTGATATTTGTAACAATATGTTTGAACGTGTAAACAGTGACAGGCATTTCTCGCTGAGATTTCACTCAGTTTGCCATTCCCTTCTCTTTAGCAACCACCTGTAGCTCCACTTTGTTGTTGGTTTTCGCGATTGTTTCACTTTTATCGGCACTAAACTGATCATTATAATACAATACTTCTTCCTCCATGGCAGAAGCTTTTCTGGGGACGATAGCTCTCGATGTTTCCTTATTTATCGCTTCGATTTATCGTAGCATCTAAACAGTACTCCACTCTTTCGATTTGTTGGAGCAATAAGTTGGAGCAACCACTTTGTTTTGATTTATCGTAGCGTGTAAATCTGCCTTTATATAGGTTCACAACTCTTGATCGTGTTAATGTTTGTCAGTTTATGCAAAATGTAAACAGGAATTTAAAATAAAAAATTAATAGTTCTAAACTCTTAATCGTGTCGATGTTTCTCAGTTTAGACAAAAAATGTCAACATCATCGTGAACGAAATTTACGTTAGCGCATGCGTAGAGCGTACCATTGATTCAATCATTATGAAATTCACATGGGACCTCAAGGACCTACCCGCATAATACCTGAAAATTTGAACAAAACGGATTAAAACTCTGGAAGATAGGGCTGTAACTGGGTATGCGGACCAACAGACATGGATCCAAATTTGTTCAGTAAGCTCTGAAACGTAAAATACGAGTTGAAATTTCGTTTTTGGAGAACACAAATTTTTTTTGATTTTCAAAGTTAAAACAAATCTTCCGCTACCTTCGGCAGACTCGGAAGCACCCACCTCAGTAAAATCCCACACCTTGAGCCACCGACTATCATAAGAAATTAGAAATTGAGAGGTAAGATGGTGGTGACTCTCCACTTACGGCCCTCAGAATATTTTCCTGGAGATGAGGTAAATACTAGCTAGCTGTCAGATGCTATCCCTAGTTGGGACAAGTAACATAACTCAACAGAGATGAAAAGTAAAGTGAGGGTGTGAAACCCCTGTTCGATTGACTTGTACCGCCGATTGTTGAGCACCATCAAACTAGCTGGTAGTCGGTGGCCTGGCCAAAATGTTTTGTCTACGAGCCCAGATTTGAACCTTGAAGCCCAGGACTTCAAGACGAATCTTCATAAAATCTGCATCACTTACCACTCTGCCATCATGTGTTGTGGACGGGAAATCGTTAAAGAATTAAGGTACTTCGATGAGGTTTGAATCTTATTGACACAGCAGAATCTGTAGGATTCCACTGAGTATCACCGCGTAACCACCTCGGCCATCGAAGACCTGTTGTTTGTCTCTCCTTACTGCTGAGGGATAAGCTTTCGTTCACAACACATGTAAGTTGCTTTTAGCTGTATAAATTTTTGGCTGAGAAGGTTACAGTACACATCGCTATGCTTACAATCTCTTCTTCGTGTTTTGTTGGATTGATCAAAAAGCCACTTTAGTATCCACGCATCTCAGCAGGAGACATCATTACCTACTAATGTACTAAACTCCGACGTTGGCCTAGACCCCTTGCTTTCATCCCCCTGCTCTGTCCCTCGTGGACTTTGATGAAAATGGAATTATAATTGTTATTTATTTATCTGTACTACAATTATTGTATTATTACAATACACATAACTACAATAGGTACTTTCGTTGACATGCACTTACGTATACAAAATTATTAGGTAGTTGGTTAGAAAAGAAACCGTTCCAACCATCTTATAATGACCTTCACTTCAAGGGCTCTGCGACAAGTGTTCTGCCAAACTCAATCACAGACACAAGAAGAAGGAAATCAAGAGGCTTGGTAAATCTAACTTATCTGCATCTCACAAATCTTCCTCAACCTCCGACATAACTTCGACGTCCCCCACCAACGAATCATCAGTCGATACCCATGAAGACGATAAAACACCCGAACCTGAAACTGAAGAAATGGACATATGGCGGAAACCCGTCGAAGTTGAGGAACCTTCAAGGGAAGATGAATTTGAAAAATACCTCGAACACTTACTATTATAGTATGTTTATTTCACCTCTTTTTTTAAATTGTGTTACAATACAATCTTCAATAATAATGTAAAATCATTTTGTTTCCCTTTTGTGCGCAAATAAGAGTCCTATTGCGAGTTATCATAAAGGAAGACGACACACACCACATTTAAAAACTTGCTGACGTGTCATTCTCAAATTATTCTACAACCACCTATTTCAGTTAGTCTGCAAATCTAATTTTACCTGTAATATTTTATTTTGGAGCATGAGGTCAGTACTGAAATGACATGGAAAGGTCAGTTCTGGTTTAAACTCACAGATTAAAAAATACTGAGTGTTTATTAATGCAACATGAAAAAAAATAAACCACCTACCAAATTATAACAAGAGAAATCGGTCCATCCACAATCTTAGATTTATAAGTTTGTGATAGTGATAACAAGACATTGTTCCATTCGTCTGTCTGAGAAACGAGAAAACAATAGTTCTTTATCGTTCATGCATGGATGTACTAGTAAAATATCCATGGGAAATACAGAACTTGTTCATGAAAAGTTCATACAGAGAATGTGCACCATGGGAACCCTTTTCGAGTACACATCAGTTCATGGTAATAAACAAGTGAACTCCAAAAAAAACTAGGTTTTTTTCCTTTTTGGCATTTCCATTTCCCATTCTGGCATGAACGTATTATTTGTACGAGTTGTCGCTATTCCATTCTCAGGAGCGGGTTCCAGTCGGTACTGTTAGATATGATCAGATTAGATATGTTCCTACTCCTAGAGTTTTGATAGTAAAAAAAAGGAGCCAAGATAATGTTCGGTTCTGTTACCATGGCACCCAAAAGGTATTCGGAAGCTGACGTCATTGTACTCGACTGCAGCACCCCTGGAGTCCAAGCCTGGACTAGGGCAGTTGCAATTTGGAAGACCAACGAGTTGTGGCGTTAGGTTTAGCATTATTCAACTTTTTGCTATTCAAAGAAAAGTATCCTGGATTAATATTTTCCACAATTAAACGGTCCTTCAAACCACCGAACACCGAGTTAAGTAGCTGTTTGGTCAGCAGGATTGAATCTTTACGATTAAACATAGAAAAGAAAGGTTCACTCTTTTTTGAATCCTGCTCTCCTCCGTTGAATTGTTGAAGTTTAAATGAACGTTCTTCCAGGCTTCATCGATCTCCAGTGGATTCATCGGCAATTTAAGTAGAAAGGGCATGAGCGATCCCAACTTCTGATGCAAGTTAAAAGACCATAACCATCTGATGCCACTCCCAAGTAGGTATTTTCACAGATACAGAACGCCACAACTCGTTGGTCTTTCAAATTGCAACTGCCCTAGTCCAGGCTTGGACTCCAGGGGTGCTGCAGTCGAGTACGATGACGTCAGCTTCCAAATACCTTTCTTGTGCCATGGTAACAGAACCGAACACTCTCTTGGCCCCTTTATTTCATTATCAAAACTCTAGGAGTAGGAACCCATCTGATCTTTTCACTACAACCATCCTTGATTTTCTTTTTTTGTGAACATTTTCTCGACTAATAGGTAGACCTTATTTAGGTAAACCACAAGCTTTTTCCTTTACGAATTCTTTAAAAAATCACTGGAACTGCCCAATGTTTACTGTTCAGACTTTTTCCACCAAGTATTGTGCGGAAAATTCTAAATTCAAACCTTATTTATCATAAAGTTTGAATAAATGGTTTGGACGAAATCAATTTGAGAATGACACGTCTAATAAAACAGCTATAAAATTACGATTACAAACTCTTAACAACTTTGAGCGAAAAACATATTTGCTTATATACTTAATTACAAGTTTTAATGTAAATAAAACATCTATAAAAATTGTCAGCCAGGCAGTTCTATATAATAAGTATATTATTTTCAACTAAAAACGCAGTTAAGTCGGCCGGATTGCTACAATCGTTCATAAATTCGATTCTATTGCCTTAAAGTAGGTATATAGCTTTAATTTATCACATTTCGATTTATCTCAAAAACTCCTATCTTTGGTATGTATTTTGAATGGAAATATAGATCCTAAAATCATGGTAGGGTGTTAAGTCCCATAATAGACAGAGGTAGGTTACCTACATCGAAAAGACTGTTTTTTTATTTTCTGTTTGGGATTCGCCCTTAGAAGTGAGGATAGATACAGGAGTTGAAATGCATCACTGCGCATGCTCTGTCAAGTCTGACCCAGTCTAAAAAATTATATTTTATATAGTATTCTATAACTCTAAAGATACGTTTACGCGAGACATTTCTTTGACTGACAAATACCTAATATACTAGCATGGGCTAGGTAAGTATCCCATTGAGTACCTAAGTCATGTTCAAAATATAAACACGAAAACTCATTTACATTCGACAAAGTACATATTGAAGACTGTACTCATGCCTTATAAAACGTTAGGAATTATTCCTGTATTTTTAGCACCTAATTGTCAACTAGCCAAATTCATTCAATTCTCTAAACTGTCTGTTCCCGATTGTCAATCTATGCGGATTTTTATCGTTTCATTTTCAAATCATGATTATGATTTTCTTATACCTACGTACTTACTCAGACTCTACACGCGAAAGGTCAAATCGTCATATCACAAAAGCTCTTTTTTCGTGTTTTTTTTCTAAATTTTTGACTTGAAACTAGCAACAGAATAGAACAAGAACGTGAATTGTTGAAGAAGAATAAAAGCTGAAATGTTAAGATGCAGTGAATTCTGGCAAAATTCAGTTTAATGAAAATGGGAACTCTAACGTCACTTCACGTTTGAGTTTCCAAGGGTTATCTTTTCACTTTTTCTTGCACAAAATGGCGTTAATAAACACAGAAACGACAGAATCGATTGTGGAGCAAACAAACTAGATATTTTGATAGTCACGCTGCAAAAGCCTGTAAGAACAATTTTTTCCTCCAAAAATAAGGTTTTGAGCTTTATTGGTTACTGTGGGCCTTGCACACACGCTAGTACAGACAGAATCAAACTACAATGCTCCATTTCTTCTGTATGCCAGGTTGTGATAAGACCTCTCCTGTAACCTCTCCATCACAGAGCAAAACCCTCAAAGTTGCTGGGACATAAATGAGAAGGGCAATAAAACGGTTAGTAACTTACAGGATTTTACCCCACATGGCGTTATCGGTTTTTTCAACTTAAAGGATTTTGCCTCCGCCTCTTTTTCCGTCTCCTGGAAACTTTCAGGTTCTGCACTTACAGGCTTTTGCAACGCAGCTGTCGATTTGAGAAAAGGAGTTTTGAGAAGGAAGTGCACTGTGCTATAAGGGGGGGGGGTGTAGAGAAGTTAACCTTGGGAAATAGCTGAAAAATTGGCTTTTTTACACTTCATGTTTGAGAATGAGGAACAAACGAGAAAAAGCTAAAAAAAGAGCCTTAAGATATGGCCTTACGGGGTGAATGGAAAAAGGATCCTTGCGCCAATTTCCAAATTTTACAATAACTGAAAAAGTGGACATCACTTACTTTACTGGGACTTTTTATTGTTTCTGATAAAATTTGGAAATTCCATCTACCCCTTCAATTACAGACTGCAGTCTCTTGTCCAAAATTTTAAATTCTTCTTCTGTAATTATAAGTTCTCACACAATCAGTCGCTCTTTAAAATGGCGAAAAATCATCTACCTACATAGCAGGATTATGTAACAAACTGAAAGTAGGATTCATTACAGTCTTAATCCATTCATAAATGGATACATTTTCTCCAATTCTTCTATCGTTTTGATTTTCGCATTTCAGGAATCAACGCAATGTGGCTTTGAATAGAAAAAATTGTTTTCCCTCCTCAAAAAAATATAAACAAAGGTTCTGTTATTTTATGTATATCTTAGACACAATTTCACTGTGTCACATTGATATTTCATGCATTTAGGGATGGAACATCGATGTTCGATATTATCGAAACATCGATATTTTGGCTCTGATGGTTGATGTTTTTGCCATCGATGTTGGCTCCAATATCATTGATGAACATCGATGTAGGGAATGTCAACATTGACGTTTCAATGATAGAAAAGCAAGCTAATTTGAGCCAGACTAGTTAAGAATCAGCAAGTAATAGCTTTAGACCGAGTACCTAGATGAAAGCTAGACATATTTCTCGAACTCCTATCATATTCGAATTCATCGCTGATCCGAATTCACGACAGAATCAGAATTTTTAATATTTTATTATCTTGTTGGAATTTCGTATTTTTCATTAAAATCCCTATGGTCTTGGGGATTTGGGAAGCTTAGTATTCCAACATCGCAATTCACTATACCTTTTGTCAAATAAGTGGTATTTCAATTTTTTTCCATAAAAACTGGAAAAAGTCAATTTTCGCTAGTTATTGGCAGGAGGATTCAGGATTCAGTTATTAGGCACACAAATATTAATGCTTAAATCCCGAGTTTTTTGCATTTTTATGGCACCCAATCGACTACTAGATAATTGCAGATTGAGGAAATATCAAAATAGGAGGACCAAAACAAAGTGGAATCAAGTTAAATCGAACGAGAGGTGGATTGCTTACTGTTTTCACAAGGAACAGGTGGTTTCAACCCACATGCAACGGCAGGATTACTTCGAACTGAACTGTGAGGTTTCAATATGGTTACACTGTAACTCCTTTTGTGCCAATGCCTTCTGTATTAGTTAGGTTAACAAACAAGAGTACTTGAAACTATATCAGAGACATCTTTGTAATAATAAACGAACTTGAGGAAGGAGATGGCCAATAACTGGTGCATTTACCCTCCATCAAGATTTGATGGTGAGGGGTGGGGTTTGTTCAATATATTTCAACATCGATGTTTAAGGTCGACAAAACATTGTCCATCGATGTTCTTCAATCGATGTTGACTTTGACAATATTTTTTTTTTCTTCAAATTTTAAAATCTGGCGTAGAACTGAAGTAATTACCCTTCAAAAGACAAGATCAATTCGATAATAACTTTGATGTTCCATCCCTATATGCATTGCACGTAACAATCAAAGACAACAAGTAGTACACAAAACTTGGGTGAATGACACTTAAACTATGGTAGGTACATCCGAAGTAAATTGATGCTGGAGTACGAGTAGGTACAAAAATTGATACCATTTCGGTGATGATTACACAAGAGTATTAGAGTAAAAACGAGACGAATATGAAGTAAGTGCTGAACTTCCTGATGATAGTAGTTGAGGATAGTTTTTTATAGAGTTGAAAAACACTGCGGGAAATAAGCGAAGTTGATTTTAGTCAAAAATATCGATACCTGTTACTAGAATATCAGAGAGTGAAGAATACAATCATTCAAGTATTTAGATGTGATTCTTTCAACTCGCATTCCGAAGCGGATGTTTAAGATTTCAGTAACAAACTCCATGAAATGGAGTAATGAATTCAACCCAACCAACTTTTCTTAAGTAGGTACCTAGGTAGGTCCGATAACTAGGTTCTGTATACAATACAAAGGAAGTCTTCAAATTAGATTAAAACGGGACCACGGGTATCAGGAGAACGCAATGCAAACAGAAATAGATCGATTGATCTCGAAATGAAGAAAGCCCGAACAAACACAAAAAAATAGTCCCACTACACACCAAATAGAGAGACCTTCCTACTAGGGATGGGATATCAATATCGATATTTGGCTTTCAATATTCGATATTTTTTAGCATCGATACCACGCATGCGATGGTATCGATGATCCGGACCCATAATATCGAATTGAAAAAGCAAAGAAAAAAAAAATGGCTTTGTTAAAAATTGAAAAAGGTTACGTAGCTACTTACATAGGGAAAATAGTTCGAAAACTCGAAATAGTAGGTGAGTAAATAAGGTTTTCTTCGTAGAAAAACGACTTCTCGTCAATTGAATGTAGAAACAACAATTGGTTCAAACGGGCTCCCTTGAGTCTATTCCTTTCTGGAGTGAGAGAGAATGATCCCGGCTTGTGAGAAGAGACGTTCTGATGGAACAGAAGTAGAAACGGATGAGAGGTATTAGGGGTATTCATGGTCTGATTCAGGGGTATCATGAGCTCCTACACATTTTTCCCCGTCGAATGGTCGAAATCGAAGGCTACCACTGGGATCACTGCTGCATTTCGATATTTGACGTCGAATACTGATTTTCGACGCCTACAGCTAGGGTTACCAGAACGTTTTCAACAACATATAGGACGTTTGGGCAGAAAATAGTGCGCTTCGAATAAAGTGCTTGTCATGGTTCAAGTTGGTACAGGTAATATACAAAATATGCGAAAAATCAAATTCGTTCACTGATGCATGACACAGATTTTAGAGGTTTTCCTGCAAGCAGCGGGCTCTTGTGAAATTGAAAGGGAGAATTAAATTAAAGGTAAGCGATGAGGATTCAGGGCTATATGCATGTAGAAGCAAATTAAACTAAAATATTTGTGTATTTTTTTGAAAGCTTACAAATATACGAAAATAAAAGTAAGTACAAGATTTATGAAAAAATGAAAATAGGTACCGAGACTTACGTAAATACAAAATGTTTTGGAAAAACATATCATTCTACTTCCTTGGGGATTTGGAAAAACTATTGATTTCTAAATTAATGGATTCTTTCTGAGAGAAAAAATCATACGAATCGGGTTCCTTGAGTCTTTACCAAAACAAAAATTGGGTCAACTCCCAAAAACCTAGTATACTTTGAGTACTACATTATTTACAAAAAAATTTAAATATCTGCATCTCAAAATTGAGTACAATATTTACTACGTATTCAGTACGTCTGGCAACCCTAACTACAAGTGCAAAATCTCAAATGCACTCATCCTTCACGTGTTGTGAACGCTGTTTTGAAGACATTTCACGGAAATATCCAATTACAAATTTTGAATACCTACCTACAAAACGCTAAACACCACAGAGTTGATAAGGATAAACCTGAATTCACAAGTACGCACAAAACGCATAAAGACCGCAAAACACGTAATTTATTTTGATTGGCCTACCAGGTTGTTGCTCTTTACCTGAGATTTTCTGAATCAAGACTGTCCATGCATGGAAGAAGGAGAAGAAAGTTCCACTCAATGTAAAATTTGGTGCAGGAAAATATCCCTACTTCTACAGCAATCTAGCGGTGATGTGTTGAACTAGAAATATAAATAGATTTAAAAAAATTCGATTATTCTATCGAAATCTGTGATGTGTACCTCAATCGATATCCAGCCAACCCTATTATCGAAACCTAGGAAAACTTGTACGTTGAAATTTATATATACCCCTCGAGTTTCAGGATTTCGGTGACTCGGGAACAGAAAGTCCTGAAGACCTGTGAAAATGGCGGATCATGAAGAAACAGGGAACACAAATGGTTCAGAAAGCTTTAGAAACGTGAGAAGCAAGTGGGAATCTTGATTGGACAAAAAAATCTTTTCATTTCTTGCTACATTTGGTAGTGAGGAAAATGGTTCGGGAGGGACAATCCTAGTAGTTATTAGTTGTACTATAAGCTTCAGCTCGTCGGCGCTAGGGTTCAGGTTCATCGACGCGAAAAAAAGGTTGCACGATTCTGAGTATCAAGTGGAACTTACTTCGAGTTTAAAAAAAAATTTCGATATTGTACGCGTTTCACGGGATCTGCATGTTGGGTTCTGCCCAGGCTGAGGCAGTGATAACTTATCACTGATAAGTGATATCATGAATCTTCAAAGGGTCTTATCATGGGTTGTCGATTGTTATAATCTCGAGAGATTATAATTATTCTGACCTGACACACGCATTACCTCCACGTAAACGAAAGTTGTACAGGTGAACAGTTTAGACACATTTGAGCTCTTTACGGGAACTGTAAGTACGGTCTTTACGTTGTATGCTCTTTTTTGCGTTTTGCGCATCCATGTGAACCCAACGTAAGACTATGAAACGCGTAATTGTTAACTGATAAAGAGACCACGGCAATGGCCTTCACTAGTGCTACCTGTCGGTGTCTGGCGAAAATAAAACCTTCAGAGACCAGAAACTACAAGGAGTTGAAAGAATCGAGTATAATAAGACTTAACTGTGACAAGTCAAGGACAACGGGGGAAATTCAAAGTTCTACCTACTATCATAGATAATTATAGAATGGGCCTACGTGAACCTTCTAAGCCTGTTATGTATTCCGGCGCAGTAACAGTAAAACGAACATCTATAAGAGACGAAAGGATAGCTCCTTAAAGGAATAAGTAGGTACCTAAAGAAATTCCTGGCGTAAATGCAGATTCTGTATCTAATGGGTTGATCAAGTCTTAACAAGGCCGATCTATTACAAACCGTATTATTTGGTCAGACCACATTTCCTAAATTCTTAGTTAGCTAAATAAGAGCGAGACAAGTTTTAGTTCAAACTCAAATAAATTTTAATTTACTCGTATATATACAACGTAAACATGTTAGACATGCGTGTTAAAACTTCAACAATCAAGACAGGAAATCGGTGGTGATGGGTTGATAATAGATTTGGAACAGAATTGTTCAAGGAGGTTAGAATAAAGTTATTCCTCCTTGGTATTGTTACACACATGGAAGTTACCTCCATGTGAATCAACGAGAGACAATTAATACAGAAGGGATGAGACGTGTCTTCTAGTTGATGGGTTCGGATTTGTCTTTCTCTTCGGCAGAATTTTTGTCGCTTTCTTCATCGCTGTAATCTTCGTCGTGGTTGTGTGTCACTGAACGAGGCGTTACAGGGCGGACGTGAGGAACTTGGCTGTTGCAACGATCGAGGTTCTATGGAAAGACCAGAAAAACTACTTAAAACTTCGTACGTAACACATGCAAGTTCCCCATTAACTATAATTTTGATGAAACCCAGTAGTTTGTAGAATTATAGTAACAGGATTATTGTGAATGAGGGAAAGGATACATTTAAAAACATACATATACTATTGTAAAACTGTGTAAATTTCGATTGGTGAAAGCAAAGGTGAGGGCATCAAGGGTTGGAAATATGTGATGATTTTAACACGTTGACTGTCACACCTAAAATCGCTTGGGGCTACTTCAGGCCAAAAAAATTTTCCTACGAAAAGCTTCAAAACCATTTACCTACCCTTGATGATTCAAATATGAAAATTTCAATTTTCAAAATGATTTCCAACACTTTTATTAATTTCACAAGTGACCCACATTGGGGTCACGATGGCCTGCTGATAGATTTTCCTATTCGCAGGCCATGTGAACCAATATGGGGGTACTAGTTGTAATCATGACAACAAATAATTTTGATTCAGTTTTTTGCCTAATACTATCAGTGATAAGAATATTGTCACCAGCCAATCTAAAAATCTAATTTTTGTCTGAAAATGCGTGGATCTATGTACAATAAAATTGGTATGGGTGGCAACACTGGTTCCATGCAAAAGATAGAACTACATTGTTAAGCACAGCAAACAGATGCTAAACGTATCAAAGAAGATGGTTTCCTGCGCTGCACAGACCGCTAATATCGCTTCTTACCCTGCACTTGTTGTGATCCATAAGAGGCCCATTGTGGGTCACGGCGGCAATCAACGTGTTAATGAAATTAGTGTTTCGTGCACAAAAGTGTAATGAGATCAAGATGCGTGTGGTTCTGTTAAACGTTGGTATAGTACTTTTTGCAACAACTCTTATCGTTAGGTACCCGAAATCAAAGCTGCTGATAGATTTTGTGAGATCATGCGTGCTACTGAAGTTGCAATGCTGTGCAATAGAGTCGGAGTTTGTAAAATGTCAAACTACAAAACTATCCTTTTAGCGAATTTTCGAAGAAAATGAAGTTATTACAATGGCTTCAAAATTTTAGTAATGCAAATTTTTGACAATTTTTGACATGGAAATTCATCAGACCATTCAAAAACGATTCTTGAAATGCAATACTTTTTCATAAACATGTACACCAGACGATATCTGACCCAGGAATCGAGTAAAAAATTTCAAAATGTCAATAATATCAAAAGGATGAGTTCTTTGCCCAACATGTTTGGAGTACTCCAAGGGGTCAAATTTTGAAAATTTAGAGTCAAAAATCGCCTTAAAAACGTGTTTTTCGAGGTTTTTGGTGTGAATTACCATCCTTAACATAGGAACATAATGGTATATTCGGAATCAGCGTGAAATTTCCTATAAGAATCACCCACCGATTCGGTTAAAATTATTCTTTGAAGATTCGCTCGTAAACTCATGCTGCATGAATGGAACTTTTTGCCTTTGGTATCAAAATCTTAGATACAAGTTCCAAATATTCGAAGTTGTACACAAATTAATTCAAAACACCAATAAATTAACAATGAAAATTTCATCAATACCACAACCTGCATCTAACCAACAAATTAATCTTGTGACTCCATGGATGCAAAACACATTTTTTGTCCGTTTATTTGTGGTTACTCTCTAGTTATAATAGAAAACTCACAGGCAGTCAGGCCAAATAGTACCAACACCCTCAGTGGAAAGTGCGTGCAGAAACACGAAAAGTGAAATGAAGGTTTTTACTCTGATCGGCTATGCAATAACTCTAGTCGGAATCGCTAGAGTCAGTGTCACAACATATGCTGTAGTGTCTGTCCCTATTTTTCGGCACACTGACCCTTTTTTCTTTCTCGCTAGGCACCTCGTCGTCCAACACCGAGTAGGTTCTCGACCGCGAGATCATCGGGCTGTCCATGACGAACCTCTGCTCATGGGCCACAGTGGACTCGTGGGGCATCTGCAAGTCCAAAGAGATTTATTGTAATACCTACTTGAAATGAATTTAAGGGTAGGTAAAAATGTAGCAAACCAAATTGAGGAAAGTTATATATAGCATTTTCCGATCAAATGAAACCTCTTTCCGATCAAATGAAACCTCTTTCCGTTCAAATGAAACCTTTTGCCGATCCAATGAAACCTCTTACCGATCCAATGAAACCCCTTGCCAATCAAATGAAACCTCTTACCGATCAAATGAAACCTCTTTCCGATCAAATGAAACCTCTTGCCGATCCAAAGAAACCTCTTACCGATCCAATGAAACCTCTTCCCAATCAAATGAAACCTCTACCGATTGAATGAAACCTCTTTTTGATCAAATTAAACCTCTTTCCGATCGAATGAAACCTCCATCATTTTATTTGAATATTTTTATTGCAATTTTATTATATAATTGGTTCTTGAAGAATATAAAATATGTGCTTAAGAAGTGTGAAAAAAAGTAAACGAAAAATTGCAACGCATTGTCTTTCATAACGCATAGTAGAAAAAAATAAACATTGGAGTAATAAAATTAACACTTCTTGTTGAAAGTCTCTCAATGAAGTGGCTGCCCTTCAGCTGCTGCAGGCAGTTTCATAGTCATATTTATTACATAATTGGTTCAATCAGTAGTTGTGATTGCATCAACACTGCGAACAATCACTTCTTCGATGTCGTACGAAAAACATCAGTTCCCAGCAAGCCTCTAGCGACTGCTTTCATCTTGGAAAATGCATTTTCCACCGGATGAGTTTCATTTGATGGGAAAGAGGTTTCATTTGATTGGTAAGAACTTCCATTTGGTCAGAAAGAGGTTTCATTTGATCGGAAAATGCCATTTACATATACCAGGGGCATATGAGATCAAATCCAACCAAATTTTGATCTTGGGAAGGAGTAATCATGAACCTACGTCCCTTTCCCGCGTAAATACAAATTCTATTTTTAGTGTGTACACCCATCAGATACTTACCAACATGGCAGGGGCTCTGAACATGTAACTGAACGGGTAGTAAATCAGGTTCAAGAAAGTGGCAGCGTAGAGGTCAGCGTAGCGGACAACTTGCGAAGAGAAGAACGTCTGCCTGGATCCAGATCTGAAGAGACTGCCCATCATTCCATAGGAAAGGTCCATTTTGTGAGTAACCTCCCGGATACTTGCTCTCAGCTTCGATATGTCGGGTTTCTCTTTGGTGCTCGAGTCGAGATTTCTGTGGAGGGCGGAAAAAAAGAAGATAAATCACATTGCACCATTAGAAACTGGAAATGCTTCTGATAACTGGACTGATACTAAGGTCTAATTCCCCTTTCACGTTTATATTATCACTAGGCAAAGGAACGGGGAACTATCAACAAACTTTTTTCTTTTTCTGAGAGATAAGGACTCAAAAGAAACAATGATGAAGTTGTAAGGCAAAAGTGGTGTATCTGTAATTTTAGAAAATATATTGAAATATTTATTATTGTAATATGGCGGGAAAGTGACGTTGAAAAGGGTGTTGTCGGTCATTGGCCAATTTTGTCCAAGATGCCAACCGAACAAAATGAAACACAAAGTCCATTACTGTTTGGGCTCCTGATTAGTGAGAATAGATTTATATAATTAATAAATTATGAACGTATTCCTAATAGCTGGCTTTGTTTGGTAAATT